>CAMPDV010000865.1:0-164479 GCA_946699065.1 Loxodes magnus
AGATACTTACCATGTGTGACCACTCATGGTCTTACAGGTACCTGTCTTGACGTCCCATAGTCTCACCGTCTAGTCATCACTTCCCGATACGATGAACTCTGAATCACTGGATATAGCCACAGATAATACATACCATGTGTGACCACTCATGGTCTTACAGGTACCTGTCTTGACGTCCCATAGTCTCACCGTATTATCATGACTTCCCGATACGATGAACTCTGAATCACTGGATATAGCCACAGCAGATACATACCATGTGTGACCACTCATGGTCTTACAGGTACCTGTCTTGACGTCCCATAGTCTCACCGTATTATCATGACTTCCCGATACGATGAACTCTGAATCACTGGATATAGCCACAGATAATACATAACTAGTGTGACCACTCATGGTCTTACAGGTACCTGTCTTGACGTCCCATAGTCTCACCGTATTATCATGACTTCCCGATACGATGAACTCTGAATCACTGGATATAGCCACAGATAATACATAACTAGTGTGACCACTCATGGTCTTACAGGTACCTGTCTTGACGTCCCATAGTCTCACCGTCTAGTCATCACTTCCCGATACGATGAACTCTGAATCACTGGATATAGCCACAGATAATACATACCATGTGTGACCACTCATGGTCTTACAGGTACCTGTCTTGACGTCCCATAGTCTCACCGTCTAGTCATGACTTCCCGATACGATGAACTCCGAATCACTGGATATAGCCACAGCAGATACTTACCATGTGTGACCACTCATGGTCTTACAGGTACCTGTCTTGACGTCCCATAGTCTCACCGTCTTATCTACACTTCCCGATACGATGAACTCTGAATCACTGGATATAGCCACAGATAATACATAACTAGTGTGACCACTCATGGTCTTACAGGTACCTGTCTTGACGTTCCATAGTCTCACCGTCTCATCATGACTTCCCGATACGATGAACTCTGAATCACTGGATATAGCCACAGATAATACATAACTAGTGTGACCACTCATGGTCTTACAGGTACCTGTCTTGACGTCCCATAGTCTCACCGTATTATCATGACTTCCCGATACGATGAACTCTGAATCACTGGATATAGCCACAGATAATACTGAATCTGTGTGACCACTCATGGTCTTACAGGTACCTGTCTTGAAGTCCCATAGTCTCACCGTCTTATCTACACTTCCCGATACGATGAACTCTGAATCACTGGATATAGCCACAGATAATACATACCATGTGTGACCACTCATGGTCTTACAGGTACCTGTCTTGACGTCCCATAGTCTCACCGTCTAGTCATCACTTCCCGATACGATGAACTCCGAATCACTGGATATAGCCACAGCAGATACATACCATGTGTGACCACTCATGGTCTTACAGGTACCTGTCTTGACGTTCCATAGTCTCACCTTACAATCATGACTTCCCGATACGATGAACTCCGAATCACTGGATATAGCCACAGCAGATACATACCATGTGTGACCACTCATGGTCTTACAGGTACCTGTCTTGACGTCCCATAGTCTCACCGTATTATCATGACTTCCCGATACGATGAACTCTGAATCACTGGATATAGCCACAGATAATACATACCATGTGTGACCACTCATGGTCTTACAGGTACCTGTCTTGACGTCCCATAGTCTCACCGTCTAGTCATCACTTCCCGATACGATGAACTCCGAATCACTGGATATAGCCACAGCAGATACATACCATGTGTGACCACTCATGGTCTTACAGGTACCTGTCTTGACGTTCCATAGTCTCACCGTCTCATCTCTACTTCCCGATACGATGAACTCTGAATCACTGGATATAGCCACAGCATATACAGAATATGTGTGACCACTCATGTTCTTACAGGTACCTGTCTTGACGTTCCATAGTCTCACCGTCTTATCTACACTTCCCGATACGATGAACTCTGAATCACTGGATATAGCCACAGATAATACATAACTAGTGTGACCACTCATGGTCTTACAGGTACCTGTCTTGACGTCCCATAGTCTCACCGTATTATCATGACTTCCCGATACGATGAACTCTGAATCACTGGATATAGCCACAGATAATACTGAATCTGTGTGACCACTCATGGTCTTACAGGTACCTGTCTTGACGTTCCATAGTCTCACCGTCTCATCTCTACTTCCCGATACGATGAACTCTGAATCACTGGATATAGCCACAGATAATACTCAATCTGTGTGACCACTCATGGTCTTACAGGTACCTGTCTTGACGTCCCATAGTCTCACCGTATTATCATAACTTCCCGATACGATGAACTCTGAATCACTGGATATAGCCACAGCAGATACATACCATGTGTGACCACTCATGGTCTTACAGGTACCTGTCTTGACGTCCCATAGTCTCACCGTCTAATCTGCACTTCTCGATACGATGAACTCTGAATCACTGGATATAGCCACAGCAGATACATACCATGTGTGACCACTCATGGTCTTACAGGTACCTGTCTTGAAGTCCCATAGTCTCACCGTCTCATCTCTACTTCCCGATACGATGAACTCTGAATCACTGGATATAGCCACAGATAATACATACCATGTGTGACCACTCATGGTCTTACAGGTACCTGTCTTGACGTCCCATAGTCTCACCGTCTTATCATGACTTCCCGATACGATGAACTCTGAATCACTGGATATAGCCACAGCATATACAGAATCTGTGTGACCACTCATGTTCTTACAGGTACCTGTCTTGACGTCCCATAGTCTCACCGTCTAGTCATCACTTCCCGATACGATGAACTCCGAATCACTGGATATAGCCACAGCAGATACATACCATGTGTGACCACTCATGGTCTTACAGGTACCTGTCTTGACGTCCCATAGTCTCACCGTCTTATCTACACTTCCCGATACGATGAACTCTGAATCACTGGATATAGCCACAGATAATACATAACTAGTGTGACCACTCATGGTCTTACAGGTACCTGTCTTGACGTCCCATAGTCTCACCGTATTATCATGACTTCCCGATACGATGAACTCTGAATCACTGGATATAGCCACAGATAATACATAACTAGTGTGACCACTCATGGTCTTACAGGTACCTGTCTTGACGTCCCATAGTCTCACCGTCTTATCTACACTTCCCGATACGATGAACTCTGAATCACTGGATATAGCCACAGATAATACATAACTAGTGTGACCACTCATGGTCTTACAGGTACCTGTCTTGACGTCCCATAGTCTCACCGTCTTATCTACACTTCCCGATACGATGAACTCTGAATCACTGGATATAGCCACAGCATATACAGAATATGTGTGACCACTCATGGTCTTACAGGTACCTGTCTTGACGTTCCATAGTCTCACCGTCTAGTCATCACTTCCCGATACGATGAACTCTGAATCACTGGATATAGCCACAGATAATACTGAATCTGTGTGACCACTCATGGTCTTACAGGTACCTGTCTTGACGTCCCATAGTCTCACCGTCTCATCTCTACTTCCCGATACGATGAACTCTGAATCACTGGATATAGCCACAGATAATACTCAATCTGTGTGACCACTCATGGTCTTACAGGTACCTGTCTTGATGTCCCATAGTCTCACCGTCTTATCTACACTTCCCGATACGATGAACTCTGAATCACTGGATATAGCCACAGCATATAGAGAATCTGTGTGACCACTCATGGTCTTACAGGTACCTGTCTTGACGTCCCATAGTCTCACCGTATTATCATAACTTCCCGATACGATGAACTCTGAATCACTGGATATAGCCACAGCAGATACATACCATGTGTGACCACTCATGGTCTTACAGGTACCTGTCTTGACGTCCCATAGTCTCACCGTCTCATCTCTACTTCCCGATACGATGAACTCTGAATCACTGGATATAGCCACAGATAATACATACCATGTGTGACCACTCATGGTCTTACAGGTACCTGTCTTGACGTCCCATAGTCTCACCGTCTTATCTACACTTCCCGATACGATGAACTCCGAATCACTGGATATAGCCACAGCAGATACATACCATGTGTGACCACTCATGGTCTTACAGGTACCTGTCTTGACGTCCCATAGTCTCACCGTCTAATCTGCACTTCTCGATACGATGAACTCTGAATCACTGGATATAGCCACAGATAATACTGAATCTGTGTGACCACTCATGGTCTTACAGGTACCTGTCTTGAAGTCCCATAGTCTCACCGTCTCATCTCTACTTCCCGATACGATGAACTCTGAATCACTGGATATAGCCACAGATAATACATACCATGTGTGACCACTCATGGTCTTACAGGTACCTGTCTTGACGTTCCATAGTCTCACCGTCTCATCTCTACTTCCCGATACGATGAACTCTGAATCACTGGATATAGCCACAGCATATAGAGAATCTGTGTGACCACTCATGGTCTTACAGGTACCTGTCTTGACGTCCCATAGTCTCACCGTATTATCATAACTTCCCGATACGATGAACTCTGAATCACTGGATATAGCCACAGATAATACATACCATGTGTGACCACTCATGGTCTTACAGGTACCTGTCTTGACGTCCCATAGTCTCACCGTCTAGTCATCACTTCCCGATACGATGAACTCCGAATCACTGGATATAGCCACAGCAGATACATACCATGTGTGACCACTCATGGTCTTACAGGTACCTGTCTTGACGTCCCATAGTCTCACCGTATTATCATGACTTCCCGATACGATGAACTCTGAATCACTGGATATAGCCACAGATAATACATAACTAGTGTGACCACTCATGGTCTTACAGGTACCTGTCTTGACGTCCCATAGTCTCACCGTATTATCATGACTTCCCGATACGATGAACTCTGAATCACTGGATATAGCCACAGATAATACATACCATGTGTGACCACTCATGGTCTTACAGGTACCTGTCTTGACGTCCCATAGTCTCACCGTCTCATCTCTACTTCCCGATACGATGAACTCTGAATCACTGGATATAGCCACAGCAGATACATACCATGTGTGACCACTCATGGTCTTACAGGTACCTGTCTTGACGTCCCATAGTCTCACCGTCTCATCTCTACTTCCCGATACGATGAACTCTGAATCACTGGATATAGCCACAGATAATACATACCATGTGTGACCACTCATGGTCTTACAGGTACCTGTCTTGACGTCCCATAGTCTCACCGTATTATCATGACTTCCCGATACGATGAACTCTGAATCACTGGATATAGCCACAGATAATACATAACTAGTGTGACCACTCATGGTCTTACAGGTACCTGTCTTGACGTCCCATAGTCTCACCGTATTATCATGACTTCCCGATACGATGAACTCTGAATCACTGGATATAGCCACAGATAATACATAACTAGTGTGACCACTCATGGTCTTACAGGTACCTGTCTTGACGTCCCATAGTCTCACCGTTTTATCTACACTTCCCGATACGATGAACTCTGAATCACTGGATATAGCCACAGATAATACATAACTAGTGTGACCACTCATGGTCTTACAGGTACCTGTCTTGACGTTCCATAGTCTCACCGTCTAGTCATCACTTCCCGATACGATGAACTCTGAATCACTGGATATAGCCACAGATAATACTCAATCTGTGTGACCACTCATGGTCTTACAGGTACCTGTCTTGATGTCCCATAGTCTCACCGTCTTATCTACACTTCCCGATACGATGAACTCTGAATCACTGGATATAGCCACAGATAATACTCAATCTGTGTGACCACTCATGGTCTTACAGGTACCTGTCTTGATGTCCCATAGTCTCACCGTCTTATCTACACTTCCCGATACGATGAACTCTGAATCACTGGATATAGCCACAGCATATACAGAATATGTGTGACCACTCATGGTCTTACAGGTACCTGTCTTGACGTCCCATAGTCTCACCGTCTCATCTCTACTTCCCGATACGATGAACTCTGAATCACTGGATATAGCCACAGCAGATACATACCATGTGTGACCACTCATGGTCTTACAGGTACCTGTCTTGACGTCCCATAGTCTCACCGTATTATCATGACTTCCCGATACGATGAACTCTGAATCACTGGATATAGCCACAGATAATACATACCATGTGTGACCACTCATGGTCTTACAGGTACCTGTCTTGACGTCCCATAGTCTCACCGTCTTATCTACACTTCGCGATACGATGAACTCTGAATCACTGGATATAGCCACAGCATATACATACCATGTGTGACCACTCATGGTCTTACAGGTACCTGTCTTGACGTCCCATAGTCTCACCGTCTTATCTACACTTCCCGATACGATGAACTCTGAATCACTGGATATAACTACAGATAATACTCAATCTGTGTGACCACTCATGGTCTTACAGGTACCTGTCTTGACGTCCCATAGTCTCACCGTTTTATCTACACTTCCCGATACGATGAACTCTGAATCACTGGATATAGCCACAGATAATACATAACTAGTGTGACCACTCATGGTCTTACAGGTACCTGTCTTGACGTCCCATAGTCTCACCGTATTATAATAACTTCCCGATACGATGAACTCTGAATCACTGGATATAGCCACAGATAATACTGAATCTGTGTGACCACTCATGGTCTTACAGGTACCTGTCTTGACGTCCCATAGTCTCACCGTCTCATCTCTACTTCCCGATACGATGAACTCTGAATCACTGGATATAGCCACAGATAATACTCAATCTGTGTGACCACTCATGGTCTTACAGGTACCTGTCTTGATGTCCCATAGTCTCACCGTCTTATCTACACTTCCCGATACGATGAACTCTGAATCACTGGATATAGCCACAGCATATAGAGAATCTGTGTGACCACTCATGGTCTTACAGGTACCTGTCTTGACGTCCCATAGTCTCACCGTCTCATCTCTACTTCCCGATACGATGAACTCTGAATCACTGGATATAGCCACAGATAATACATACCATGTGTGACCACTCATGGTCTTACAGGTACCTGTCTTGACGTTCCATAGTCTCACCGTCTCATCTCTACTTCCCGATACGATGAACTCTGAATCACTGGATATAGCCACAGCATATAGAGAATCTGTGTGACCACTCATGGTCTTACAGGTACCTGTCTTGACGTCCCATAGTCTCACCGTATTATCATGACTTCCCGATACGATGAACTCTGAATCACTGGATATAGCCACAGATAATACATAACTAGTGTGACCACTCATGGTCTTACAGGTACCTGTCTTGACGTCCCATAGTCTCACCGTATTATCATGACTTCCCGATACGATGAACTCTGAATCACTGGATATAGCCACAGATAATACATAACTAGTGTGACCACTCATGGTCTTACAGGTACCTGTCTTGACGTCCCATAGTCTCACCGTCTTATCTACACTTCCCGATACGATGAACTCTGAATCACTGGATATAGCCACAGATAATACATAACTAGTGTGACCACTCATGGTCTTACAGGTACCTGTCTTGACGTCCCATAGTCTCACCGTCTTATCTACACTTCCCGATACGATGAACTCTGAATCACTGGATATAGCCACAGCATATACAGAATATGTGTGACCACTCATGGTCTTACAGGTACCTGTCTTGACGTTCCATAGTCTCACCGTCTAGTCATCACTTCCCGATACGATGAACTCTGAATCACTGGATATAGCCACAGATAATACTGAATCTGTGTGACCACTCATGGTCTTACAGGTACCTGTCTTGACGTCCCATAGTCTCACCGTCTCATCTCTACTTCCCGATACGATGAACTCTGAATCACTGGATATAGCCACAGATAATACTCAATCTGTGTGACCACTCATGGTCTTACAGGTACCTGTCTTGATGTCCCATAGTCTCACCGTCTTATCTACACTTCCCGATACGATGAACTCTGAATCACTGGATATAGCCACAGCATATAGAGAATCTGTGTGACCACTCATGGTCTTACAGGTACCTGTCTTGACGTCCCATAGTCTCACCGTATTATCATAACTTCCCGATACGATGAACTCTGAATCACTGGATATAGCCACAGCAGATACATACCATGTGTGACCACTCATGGTCTTACAGGTACCTGTCTTGACGTCCCATAGTCTCACCGTCTCATCTCTACTTCCCGATACGATGAACTCTGAATCACTGGATATAGCCACAGATAATACATACCATGTGTGACCACTCATGGTCTTACAGGTACCTGTCTTGACGTCCCATAGTCTCACCGTCTTATCTACACTTCCCGATACGATGAACTCCGAATCACTGGATATAGCCACAGCAGATACATACCATGTGTGACCACTCATGGTCTTACAGGTACCTGTCTTGACGTCCCATAGTCTCACCGTCTAGTCATCACTTCCCGATACGATGAACTCTGAATCACTGGATATAGCCACAGATAATACTGAATCTGTGTGACCACTCATGGTCTTACAGGTACCTGTCTTGAAGTCCCATAGTCTCACCGTCTCATCTCTACTTCCCGATACGATGAACTCTGAATCACTGGATATAGCCACAGATAATACATACCATGTGTGACCACTCATGGTCTTACAGGTACCTGTCTTGACGTTCCATAGTCTCACCGTCTCATCTCTACTTCCCGATACGATGAACTCTGAATCACTGGATATAGCCACAGCATATAGAGAATCTGTGTGACCACTCATGGTCTTACAGGTACCTGTCTTGACGTCCCATAGTCTCACCGTATTATCATAACTTCCCGATACGATGAACTCTGAATCACTGGATATAGCCACAGATAATACATACCATGTGTGACCACTCATGGTCTTACAGGTACCTGTCTTGACGTCCCATAGTCTCACCGTCTAGTCATCACTTCCCGATACGATGAACTCCGAATCACTGGATATAGCCACAGCAGATACATACCATGTGTGACCACTCATGGTCTTACAGGTACCTGTCTTGACGTCCCATAGTCTCACCGTATTATCATGACTTCCCGATACGATGAACTCTGAATCACTGGATATAGCCACAGCATATAGAAAATCTGTGTGACCACTCATGGTCTTACAGGTACCTGTCTTGACGTCCCATAGTCTCACCGTATTATCATGACTTCCCGATACGATGAACTCTGAATCACTGGATATAGCCACAGATAATACATACCATGTGTGACCACTCATGGTCTTACAGGTACCTGTCTTGACGTCCCATAGTCTCACCGTCTCATCTCTACTTCCCGATACGATGAACTCTGAATCACTGGATATAGCCACAGCAGATACATACCATGTGTGACCACTCATGGTCTTACAGGTACCTGTCTTGACGTCCCATAGTCTCACCGTCTCATCTCTACTTCCCGATACGATGAACTCTGAATCACTGGATATAGCCACAGATAATACATACCATGTGTGACCACTCATGGTCTTACAGGTACCTGTCTTGACGTCCCATAGTCTCACCGTATTATCATGACTTCCCGATACGATGAACTCTGAATCACTGGATATAGCCACAGATAATACATAACTAGTGTGACCACTCATGGTCTTACAGGTACCTGTCTTGACGTCCCATAGTCTCACCGTATTATCATGACTTCCCGATACGATGAACTCTGAATCACTGGATATAGCCACAGATAATACATAACTAGTGTGACCACTCATGGTCTTACAGGTACCTGTCTTGACGTCCCATAGTCTCACCGTTTTATCTACACTTCCCGATACGATGAACTCTGAATCACTGGATATAGCCACAGATAATACATAACTAGTGTGACCACTCATGGTCTTACAGGTACCTGTCTTGACGTCCCATAGTCTCACCGTCTTATCTACACTTCCCGATACGATGAACTCTGAATCACTGGATATAGCCACAGCATATACAGAATATGTGTGACCACTCATGGTCTTACAGGTACCTGTCTTGACGTTCCATAGTCTCACCGTCTAGTCATCACTTCCCGATACGATGAACTCTGAATCACTGGATATAGCCACAGATAATACTGAATCTGTGTGACCACTCATGGTCTTACAGGTACCTGTCTTGACGTCCCATAGTCTCACCGTCTCATCTCTACTTCCCGATACGATGAACTCTGAATCACTGGATATAGCCACAGATAATACTCAATCTGTGTGACCACTCATGGTCTTACAGGTACCTGTCTTGATGTCCCATAGTCTCACCGTCTTATCTACACTTCCCGATACGATGAACTCTGAATCACTGGATATAGCCACAGCATATAGAGAATCTGTGTGACCACTCATGGTCTTACAGGTACCTGTCTTGACGTCCCATAGTCTCACCGTCTCATCTCTACTTCCCGATACGATGAACTCTGAATCACTGGATATAGCCACAGCAGATACATACCATGTGTGACCACTCATGGTCTTACAGGTACCTGTCTTGACGTCCCATAGTCTCACCGTATTATCATGACTTCCCGATACGATGAACTCTGAATCACTGGATATAGCCACAGATAATACATACCATGTGTGACCACTCATGGTCTTACAGGTACCTGTCTTGACGTCCCATAGTCTCACCGTCTTATCTACACTTCCCGATACGATGAACTCTGAATCACTGGATATAGCCACAGATAATACATAACTAGTGTGACCACTCATGGTCTTACAGGTACCTGTCTTGACGTCCCATAGTCTCACCGTTTTATCTACACTTCCCGATACGATGAACTCTGAATCACTGGATATAGCCACAGCATATAGAGAATCTGTGTGACCACTCATGGTCTTACAGGTACCTGTCTTGACGTCCCATAGTCTCACCGTTTTATCTACACTTCCCGATACGATGAACTCTGAATCACTGGATATAGCCACAGATAATACATAACTAGTGTGACCACTCATGGTCTTACAGGTACCTGTCTTGACGTCCCATAGTCTCACCGTCTTATCTACACTTCCCGATACGATGAACTCTGAATCACTGGATATAGCCACAGCATATACAGAATATGTGTGACCACTCATGGTCTTACAGGTACCTGTCTTGACGTCCCATAGTCTCACCGTCTTATCTACACTTCCCGATACGATGAACTCTGAATCACTGGATATAGCCACAGCAGATACATACCATGTGTGACCACTCATGGTCTTACAGGTACCTGTCTTGACGTCCCATAGTCTCACCGTCTCATCTCTACTTCCCGATACGATGAACTCTGAATCACTGGATATAGCCACAGATAATACTCAATCTGTGTGACCACTCATGGTCTTACAGGTACCTGTCTTGATGTCCCATAGTCTCACCGTCTTATCTACACTTCCCGATACGATGAACTCTGAATCACTGGATATAGCCACAGCATATAGAGAATCTGTGTGACCACTCATGGTCTTACAGGTACCTGTCTTGACGTCCCATAGTCTCACCGTCTCATCTCTACTTCCCGATACGATGAACTCTGAATCACTGGATATAGCCACAGCAGATACATACCATGTGTGACCACTCATGGTCTTACAGGTACCTGTCTTGACGTCCCATAGTCTCACCGTATTATCATGACTTCCCGATACGATGAACTCTGAATCACTGGATATAGCCACAGATAATACATACCATGTGTGACCACTCATGGTCTTACAGGTACCTGTCTTGACGTCCCATAGTCTCACCGTCTTATCTACACTTCCCGATACGATGAACTCTGAATCACTGGATATAGCCACAGATAATACATAACTAGTGTGACCACTCATGGTCTTACAGGTACCTGTCTTGACGTCCCATAGTCTCACCGTCTTATCTACACTTCCCGATACGATGAAATCTGAATCACTGGATATAGCCACAGATAATACATACCATGTGTGACCACTCATGGTCTTACAGGTACCTGTCTTGACGTCCCATAGTCTCACCGTCTTATCTACACTTCCCGATACGATGAACTCCGAATCACTGGATATAGCCACAGCAGATACATACCATGTGTGACCACTCATGGTCTTACAGGTACCTGTCTTGACGTCCCATAGTCTCACCGTCTAATCTACACTTCCCGATACGATGAACTCTGAATCACTGGATATAGCCACAGATAATACATAACTAGTGTGACCACTCATGGTCTTACAGGTACCTGTCTTGACGTCCCATAGTCTCACCGTCTTATCTCTACTTCCCGATACGATGAACTCTGAATCACTGGATATAGCCACAGCATATACAGAATCTGTGTGACCACACATGGTCTTACAGGTACCTGTCTTGACGTCCCATAGTCTCACCGTCTAGTCATCACTTCCCGATACGATGAACTCTGAATCACTGGATATAGCCACAGATAATACATACCATGTGTGACCACTCATGGTCTTACAGGTACCTGTCTTGACGTCCCATAGTCTCACCGTATTATCATGACTTCCCGATACGATGAACTCTGAATCACTGGATATAGCCACAGATAATACATAACTAGTGTGACCACTCATGGTCTTACAGGTACCTGTCTTGACGTCCCATAGTCTCACCGTCTTATCTACACTTCCCGATACGATGAACTCTGAATCACTGGATATAGCCACAGATAATACATAACTAGTGTGACCACTCATGGTCTTACAGGTACCTGTCTTGACGTCCCATAGTCTCACCGTCTTATCTACACTTCCCGATACGATGAACTCTGAATCACTGGATATAGCCACAGATAATACAGAAGTAGTGTGACCACACATGGTCTTACAGGTACCTGTCTTGACGTTCCATAGTCTAACCGTATAATCTCTACTTCCCGATACGATGAACTCTGAATCACTGGATATAGCCACAGATAATACTGAATCTGTGTGACCACTCATGGTCTTACAGGTACCTGTCTTGACGTCCCATAGTCTCACCGTCTTATCTCTACTTCCCGATACGATGAACTCTGAATCACTGGATATTGCCACAGCATATACAGAATTTGTGTGACCACACATGGTCTTACAGGTACCTGTCTTGACGTCCCATAGTCTCACCGTCTTATCTACACTTCCCGATACGATGAACTCTGAATCACTGGATATAGCCACAGATAATACTCAATCTGTGTGACCACTCATGGTCTTACAGGTACCTGTCTTGACGTCCCATAGTCTCACCGTCTAGTCATCACTTCCCGATACGATGAACTCTGAATCACTGGATATAGCCACAGCAGATACTTACCATGTGTGACCACTCATGGTCTTACAGGTACCTGTCTTGACGTCCCATAGTCTCACCGTCTCATCTCTACTTCCCGATACGATGAACTCTGAATCACTGGATATAGCCACAGCAGATACATACCATGTGTGACCACTCATGGTCTTACAGGTACCTGTCTTGACGTCCCATAGTCTCACCGTATTATCATGACTTCCCGATACGATGAACTCTGAATCACTGGATATAGCCACAGATAATACATAACTAGTGTGACCACTCATGGTCTTACAGGTACCTGTCTTGACGTCCCATAGTCTCACCGTCTTATCTACACTTCCCGATACGATGAACTCTGAATCACTGGATATAGCCACAGCATATACAGAATCTGTGTGACCACTCATGGTCTTACAGGTACCTGTCTTGACGTTCCATAGTCTCACCGTCTCATCATAACTTCCCGATACGATGAACTCTGAATCACTGGATATAGCCACAGCATATACATACCATGTGTGACCACTCATGGTCTTACAGGTACCTGTCTTGACGTCCCATAGTCTCACCGTATTATCATGACTTCCCGATACGATGAACTCTGAATCACTGGATATAGCCACAGATAATACATAACTAGTGTGACCACTCATGGTCTTACAGGTACCTGTCTTGACGTCCCATAGTCTCACCGTCTTATCTACACTTCCCGATACGATGAACTCTGAATCACTGGATATAGCCACAGATAATACATACCATGTGTGACCACTCATGGTCTTACAGGTACCTGTCTTGACGTCCCATAGTCTCACCGTCTTATCTACACTTCCCGATACGATGAACTCTGAATCACTGGATATAGCCACAGCAGATACATACCATGTGTGACCACTCATGGTCTTACAGGTACCTGTCTTGACGTCCCATAGTCTCACCGTCTTATCTACACTTCCCGATACGATGAACTCTGAATCACTGGATATAGCCACAGATAATACATACCATGTGTGACCACTCATGGTCTTACAGGTACCTGTCTTGACGTCCCATAGTCTCACCGTCTTATCTACACTTCCCGATACGATGAACTCTGAATCACTGGATATAGCCACAGATAATACATACCATGTGTGACCACTCATGGTCTTACAGGTACCTGTCTTGACGTCCCATAGTCTCACCGTCTAGTCATCACTTCCCGATACGATGAACTCCGAATCACTGGATATAGCCACAGCAGATACATACCATGTGTGACCACTCATGGTCTTACAGGTACCTGTCTTGACGTTCCATAGTCTCACCTTACAATCATGACTTCCCGATACGATGAACTCTGAATCACTGGATATTGCCACAGCATATACAGAATCTGTGTGACCACTCATGGTCTTACAGGTACCTGTCTTGACGTTCCATAGTCTCACCTTACAATCATGACTTCCCGATACGATGAACTCTGAATCACTGGATATAGCCACAGCATATACAGAATCTGTGTGACCACTCAAGGTCTTACAGGTACCTGTCTTGACGTCCCATAGTCTCACCGTCTTATCTACACTTCCCGATACGATGAACTCTGAATCACTGGATATAGCCACAGCAGATACATACCATGTGTGACCACTCATGGTCTTACAGGTACCTGTCTTGACGTCCCATAGTCTCACCGTCTTATCTACACTTCCCGATACGATGAACTCTGAATCACTGGATATAGCCACAGATAATACATAACTAGTGTGACCACTCATGGTCTTACAGGTACCTGTCTTGACGTCCCATAGTCTCACCGTCTCATCTCTACTTCCCGATACGATGAACTCTGAATCACTGGATATAGCCACAGCAGATACATACCATGTGTGACCACTCATGGTCTTACAGGTACCTGTCTTGACGTCCCATAGTCTCACCGTCTTATCTACACTTCCCGATACGATGAACTCTGAATCACTGGATATAGCCACAGATAATACATACCATGTGTGACCACTCATGGTCTTACAGGTACCTGTCTTGACGTCCCATAGTCTCACCGTCTTATCTACACTTCCCGATACGATGAACTCTGAATCACTGGATATAGCCACAGATAATACATACCATGTGTGACCACTCATGGTCTTACAGGTACCTGTCTTGACGTCCCATAGTCTCACCGTCTAGTCATCACTTCCCGATACGATGAACTCCGAATCACTGGATATAGCCACAGCAGATACATACCATGTGTGACCACTCATGGTCTTACAGGTACCTGTCTTGACGTTCCATAGTCTCACCTTACAATCATGACTTCCCGATACGATGAACTCTGAATCACTGGATATTGCCACAGCATATACAGAATCTGTGTGACCACTCATGGTCTTACAGGTACCTGTCTTGACGTTCCATAGTCTCACCTTACAATCATGACTTCCCGATACGATGAACTCTGAATCACTGGATATAGCCACAGCATATACAGAATCTGTGTGACCACTCAAGGTCTTACAGGTACCTGTCTTGACGTCCCATAGTCTCACCGTCTTATCTACACTTCCCGATACGATGAACTCCGAATCACTGGATATAGCCACAGCAGATACATACCATGTGTGACCACTCATGGTCTTACAGGTACCTGTCTTGACGTCCCATAGTCTCACCGTATTATCATGACTTCCCGATACGATGAACTCTGAATCACTGGATATAGCCACAGATAATACATACCATGTGTGACCACTCATGGTCTTACAGGTACCTGTCTTGACGTCCCATAGTCTCACCGTCTCATCATAACTTCCCGATACGATGAACTCTGAATCACTGGATATAGCCACAGCATATACAGAATATGTGTGACCACTCATGGTCTTACAGGTACCTGTCTTGACGTTCCATAGTCTCACCGTATTATCTGCACTTCTCGATACGATGAACTCTGAATCACTGGATATAGCCACAGATAATACATAACTAGTGTGACCACTCATGGTCTTACAGGTACCTGTCTTGACGTCCCATAGTCTCACCGTCTTATCTACACTTCCCGATACGATGAACTCTGAATCACTGGATATAGCCACAGCATATACAGAATATGTGTGACCACTCATGGTCTTACAGGTACCTGTCTTGACGTTCCATAGTCTCACCGTCTCATCATAACTTCCCGATACGATGAACTCTGAATCACTGGATATAGCCACAGATAATACTGAATCTGTGTGACCACTCATGGTCTTACAGGTACCTGTCTTGACGTTCCATAGTCTCACCGTCTCATCTCTACTTCCCGATACGATGAACTCTGAATCACTGGATATAGCCACAGATAATACTGAATCTGTGTGACCACTCATGGTCTTACAGGTACCTGTCTTGACGTCCCATAGTCTCACCGTCTTATCTCTACTTCCCGATACGATGAACTCTGAATCACTGGATATTGCCACAGCATATACAGAATTTGTGTGACCACACATGGTCTTACAGGTACCTGTCTTGACGTCCCATAGTCTCACCGTCTTATCTACACTTCCCGATACGATGAACTCTGAATCACTGGATATAGCCACAGATAATACTCAATCTGTGTGACCACTCATGGTCTTACAGGTACCTGTCTTGACGTCCCATAGTCTCACCGTCTAGTCATCACTTCCCGATACGATGAACTCTGAATCACTGGATATAGCCACAGCAGATACTTACCATGTGTGACCACTCATGGTCTTACAGGTACCTGTCTTGACGTCCCATAGTCTCACCGTCTCATCTCTACTTCCCGATACGATGAACTCTGAATCACTGGATATAGCCACAGCAGATACATACCATGTGTGACCACTCATGGTCTTACAGGTACCTGTCTTGACGTCCCATAGTCTCACCGTATTATCATGACTTCCCGATACGATGAACTCTGAATCACTGGATATAGCCACAGATAATACATAACTAGTGTGACCACTCATGGTCTTACAGGTACCTGTCTTGACGTCCCATAGTCTCACCGTCTTATCTACACTTCCCGATACGATGAACTCTGAATCACTGGATATAGCCACAGCATATACAGAATCTGTGTGACCACTCATGGTCTTACAGGTACCTGTCTTGACGTTCCATAGTCTCACCGTCTCATCATAACTTCCCGATACGATGAACTCTGAATCACTGGATATAGCCACAGCATATACATACCATGTGTGACCACTCATGGTCTTACAGGTACCTGTCTTGACGTCCCATAGTCTCACCGTATTATCATGACTTCCCGATACGATGAACTCTGAATCACTGGATATAGCCACAGATAATACATAACTAGTGTGACCACTCATGGTCTTACAGGTACCTGTCTTGACGTCCCATAGTCTCACCGTCTTATCTACACTTCCCGATACGATGAACTCTGAATCACTGGATATAGCCACAGATAATACATACCATGTGTGACCACTCATGGTCTTACAGGTACCTGTCTTGACGTCCCATAGTCTCACCGTCTTATCTACACTTCCCGATACGATGAACTCTGAATCACTGGATATAGCCACAGCAGATACATACCATGTGTGACCACTCATGGTCTTACAGGTACCTGTCTTGACGTCCCATAGTCTCACCGTCTTATCTACACTTCCCGATACGATGAACTCTGAATCACTGGATATAGCCACAGATAATACATACCATGTGTGACCACTCATGGTCTTACAGGTACCTGTCTTGACGTCCCATAGTCTCACCGTCTTATCTACACTTCCCGATACGATGAACTCTGAATCACTGGATATAGCCACAGATAATACATACCATGTGTGACCACTCATGGTCTTACAGGTACCTGTCTTGACGTCCCATAGTCTCACCGTCTAGTCATCACTTCCCGATACGATGAACTCCGAATCACTGGATATAGCCACAGCAGATACATACCATGTGTGACCACTCATGGTCTTACAGGTACCTGTCTTGACGTTCCATAGTCTCACCTTACAATCATGACTTCCCGATACGATGAACTCTGAATCACTGGATATTGCCACAGCATATACAGAATCTGTGTGACCACTCATGGTCTTACAGGTACCTGTCTTGACGTTCCATAGTCTCACCTTACAATCATGACTTCCCGATACGATGAACTCTGAATCACTGGATATAGCCACAGCATATACAGAATCTGTGTGACCACTCAAGGTCTTACAGGTACCTGTCTTGACGTCCCATAGTCTCACCGTCTTATCTACACTTCCCGATACGATGAACTCTGAATCACTGGATATAGCCACAGCAGATACATACCATGTGTGACCACTCATGGTCTTACAGGTACCTGTCTTGACGTCCCATAGTCTCACCGTCTTATCTACACTTCCCGATACGATGAACTCTGAATCACTGGATATAGCCACAGATAATACATAACTAGTGTGACCACTCATGGTCTTACAGGTACCTGTCTTGACGTCCCATAGTCTCACCGTCTCATCTCTACTTCCCGATACGATGAACTCTGAATCACTGGATATAGCCACAGCAGATACATACCATGTGTGACCACTCATGGTCTTACAGGTACCTGTCTTGACGTCCCATAGTCTCACCGTCTTATCTACACTTCCCGATACGATGAACTCTGAATCACTGGATATAGCCACAGATAATACATACCATGTGTGACCACTCATGGTCTTACAGGTACCTGTCTTGACGTCCCATAGTCTCACCGTCTTATCTACACTTCCCGATACGATGAACTCTGAATCACTGGATATAGCCACAGATAATACATACCATGTGTGACCACTCATGGTCTTACAGGTACCTGTCTTGACGTCCCATAGTCTCACCGTCTAGTCATCACTTCCCGATACGATGAACTCCGAATCACTGGATATAGCCACAGCAGATACATACCATGTGTGACCACTCATGGTCTTACAGGTACCTGTCTTGACGTTCCATAGTCTCACCTTACAATCATGACTTCCCGATACGATGAACTCTGAATCACTGGATATTGCCACAGCATATACAGAATCTGTGTGACCACTCATGGTCTTACAGGTACCTGTCTTGACGTTCCATAGTCTCACCTTACAATCATGACTTCCCGATACGATGAACTCTGAATCACTGGATATAGCCACAGCATATACAGAATCTGTGTGACCACTCAAGGTCTTACAGGTACCTGTCTTGACGTCCCATAGTCTCACCGTCTTATCTACACTTCCCGATACGATGAACTCCGAATCACTGGATATAGCCACAGCAGATACATACCATGTGTGACCACTCATGGTCTTACAGGTACCTGTCTTGACGTCCCATAGTCTCACCGTATTATCATGACTTCCCGATACGATGAACTCTGAATCACTGGATATAGCCACAGATAATACATACCATGTGTGACCACTCATGGTCTTACAGGTACCTGTCTTGACGTCCCATAGTCTCACCGTCTCATCATAACTTCCCGATACGATGAACTCTGAATCACTGGATATAGCCACAGCATATACAGAATATGTGTGACCACTCATGGTCTTACAGGTACCTGTCTTGACGTTCCATAGTCTCACCGTATTATCTGCACTTCTCGATACGATGAACTCTGAATCACTGGATATAGCCACAGATAATACATAACTAGTGTGACCACTCATGGTCTTACAGGTACCTGTCTTGACGTCCCATAGTCTCACCGTCTTATCTACACTTCCCGATACGATGAACTCTGAATCACTGGATATAGCCACAGCATATACAGAATATGTGTGACCACTCATGGTCTTACAGGTACCTGTCTTGACGTTCCATAGTCTCACCGTCTAGTCATCACTTCCCGATACGATGAACTCTGAATCACTGGATATAGCCACAGATAATACTGAATCTGTGTGACCACTCATGGTCTTACAGGTACCTGTCTTGACGTCCCATAGTCTCACCGTCTCATCTCTACTTCCCGATACGATGAACTCTGAATCACTGGATATAGCCACAGATAATACATAACTAGTGTGACCACTCATGGTCTTACAGGTACCTGTCTTGACGTCCCATAGTCTCACCGTTTTATCTACACTTCCCGATACGATGAACTCTGAATCACTGGATATAGCCACAGATAATACATAACTAGTGTGACCACTCATGGTCTTACAGGTACCTGTCTTGACGTCCCATAGTCTCACCGTCTTATCTACACTTCCCGATACGATGAACTCTGAATCACTGGATATAGCCACAGATAATACATAACTAGTGTGACCACTCATGGTCTTACAGGTACCTGTCTTGACGTTCCATAGTCTCACCGTCTAGTCATCACTTCCCGATACGATGAACTCTGAATCACTGGATATAGCCACAGATAATACATACCATGTGTGACCACTCATGGTCTTACAGGTACCTGTCTTGACGTCCCATAGTCTCACCGTCTTATCTACACTTCCCGATACGATGAACTCTGAATCACTGGATATAGCCACAGCATATAGAGAATCTGTGTGACCACTCATGGTCTTACAGGTACCTGTCTTGACGTCCCATAGTCTCACCGTATTATCATGACTTCCCGATACGATGAACTCTGAATCACTGGATATAGCCACAGATAATACATACCATGTGTGACCACTCATGGTCTTACAGGTACCTGTCTTGACGTCCCATAGTCTCACCGTCTTATCTACACTTCCCGATACGATGAACTCTGAATCACTGGATATAGCCACAGATAATACTCAATCTGTGTGACCACTCATGGTCTTACAGGTACCTGTCTTGACGTCCCATAGTCTCACCGTCTTATCTACACTTCCCGATACGATGAACTCTGAATCACTGGATATAGCCACAGCATATAGAGAATCTGTGTGACCACTCATGGTCTTACAGGTACCTGTCTTGACGTCCCATAGTCTCACCGTATTATCATGACTTCCCGATACGATGAACTCTGAATCACTGGATATAGCCACAGATAATACATACCATGTGTGACCACTCATGGTCTTACAGGTACCTGTCTTGACGTCCCATAGTCTCACCGTCTTATCTACACTTCCCGATACGATGAACTCTGAATCACTGGATATAGCCACAGCATATACAGAATATGTGTGACCACTCATGGTCTTACAGGTACCTGTCTTGACGTCCCATAGTCTCACCGTCTCATCTCTACTTCCCGATACGATGAACTCTGAATCACTGGATATAGCCACAGATAATACATACCATGTGTGACCACTCATGGTCTTACAGGTACCTGTCTTGACGTCCCATAGTCTCACCGTCTTATCTACACTTCCCGATACGATGAACTCTGAATCACTGGATATAGCCACAGATAATACATACCATGTGTGACCACTCATGGTCTTACAGGTACCTGTCTTGACGTTCCATAGTCTCACCGTCTCATCTCTACTTCCCGATACGATGAACTCTGAATCACTGGATATAGCCACAGATAATACATACCATGTGTGACCACTCATGGTCTTACAGGTACCTGTCTTGACGTCCCATAGTCTCACCGTCTTATCTACACTTCCCGATACGATGAACTCTGAATCACTGGATATAGCCACAGCATATACAGAATCTGTGTGACCACTCATGTTCTTACAGGTACCTGTCTTGACGTCCCATAGTCTCACCGTCTTATCTACACTTCCCGATACGATGAACTCTGAATCACTGGATATAGCCACAGATAATACATACCATGTGTGACCACTCATGGTCTTACAGGTACCTGTCTTGACGTCCCATAGTCTCACCGTCTAGTCATCACTTCCCGATACGATGAACTCCGAATCACTGGATATAGCCACAGCAGATACATACCATGTGTGACCACTCATGGTCTTACAGGTACCTGTCTTGACGTCCCATAGTCTCACCGTATTATCATGACTTCCCGATACGATGAACTCTGAATCACTGGATATAGCCACAGATAATACATAACTAGTGTGACCACTCATGGTCTTACAGGTACCTGTCTTGACGTCCCATAGTCTCACCGTCTTATCTACACTTCCCGATACGATGAACTCTGAATCACTGGATATAGCCACAGATAATACATAACTAGTGTGACCACTCATGGTCTTACAGGTACCTGTCTTGACGTCCCATAGTCTCACCGTCTTATCTACACTTCCCGATACGATGAACTCTGAATCACTGGATATAGCCACAGATAATACATACCATGTGTGACCACTCATGGTCTTACAGGTACCTGTCTTGACGTCCCATAGTCTCACCGTCTAGTCATCACTTCCCGATACGATGAACTCCGAATCACTGGATATAGCCACAGCAGATACATACCATGTGTGACCACTCATGGTCTTACAGGTACCTGTCTTGACGTCCCATAGTCTCACCGTCTAGTCATCACTTCCCGATACGATGAACTCTGAATCACTGGATATTGCCACAGATAATACATAACTAGTGTGACCACTCATGGTCTTACAGGTACCTGTCTTGACGTCCCATAGTCTCACCGTCTTATCTACACTTCCCGATACGATGAACTCTGAATCACTGGATATAGCCACAGATAATACATAACTAGTGTGACCACTCATGGTCTTACAGGTACCTGTCTTGACGTCCCATAGTCTCACCGTCTTATCTACACTTCCCGATACGATGAACTCTGAATCACTGGATATAGCCACAGATAATACATAACTAGTGTGACCACTCATGGTCTTACAGGTACCTGTCTTGACGTTCCATAGTCTCACCGTCTAGTCATCACTTCCCGATACGATGAACTCTGAATCACTGGATATAGCCACAGCATATACAGAATCTGTGTGACCACTCATGGTCTTACAGGTACCTGTCTTGACGTCCCATAGTCTCACCGTCTTATCTCTACTTCCCGATACGATGAACTCTGAATCACTGGATATTGCCACAGCATATACAGAATCTGTGTGACCACACATGGTCTTACAGGTACCTGTCTTGACGTCCCATAGTCTCACCGTCTAGTCATCACTTCCCGATACGATGAACTCTGAATCACTGGATATAGCCACAGATAATACATAACTAGTGTGACCACTCATGGTCTTACAGGTACCTGTCTTGACGTCCCATAGTCTCACCGTCTTATCTACACTTCCCGATACGATGAACTCTGAATCACTGGATATAGCCACAGCATATACAGAATCTGTGTGACCACTCATGGTCTTACAGGTACCTGTCTTGACGTCCCATAGTCTCACCGTATTATCTCTACTTCCCGATACGATGAACTCTGAATCACTGGATATTGCCACAGCATATACAGAATCTGTGTGACCACACATGGTCTTACAGGTACCTGTCTTGACGTCCCATAGTCTCACCGTCTAGTCATCACTTCCCGATACGATGAACTCTGAATCACTGGATATAGCCACAGATAATACATACCATGTGTGACCACTCATGGTCTTACAGGTACCTGTCTTGACGTCCCATAGTCTCACCGTATTATCATGACTTCCCGATACGATGAACTCTGAATCACTGGATATAGCCACAGCAGATACTTACCATGTGTGACCACTCATGGTCTTACAGGTACCTGTCTTGACGTCCCATAGTCTCACCGTCTCATCTCTACTTCCCGATACGATGAACTCTGAATCACTGGATATAGCCACAGCAGATACATACCATGTGTGACCACTCATGGTCTTACAGGTACCTGTCTTGACGTCCCATAGTCTCACCGTATTATCATGACTTCCCGATACGATGAACTCTGAATCACTGGATATAGCCACAGCAGATACATACCATGTGTGACCACTCATGGTCTTACAGGTACCTGTCTTGACGTCCCATAGTCTCACCGTATTATCATGACTTCCCGATACGATGAACTCTGAATCACTGGATATAGCCACAGATAATACATAACTAGTGTGACCACTCATGGTCTTACAGGTACCTGTCTTGACGTCCCATAGTCTCACCGTCTTATCTACACTTCCCGATACGATGAACTCTGAATCACTGGATATAGCCACAGATAATACATAACTAGTGTGACCACTCATGGTCTTACAGGTACCTGTCTTGACGTTCCATAGTCTCACCGTCTAGTCATCACTTCCCGATATGATGAACTCCGAATCACTGGATATAGCCACAGATAATACATACCATGTGTGACCACTCATGGTCTTACAGGTACCTGTCTTGACGTCCCATAGTCTCACCGTATTATCATGACTTCCCGATACGATGAACTCTGAATCACTGGATATAGCCACAGATAATACTGAATCTGTGTGACCACTCATGGTCTTACAGGTACCTGTCTTGACGTTCCATAGTCTCACCGTCTCATCTCTACTTCCCGATACGATGAACTCTGAATCACTGGATATAGCCACAGATAATACATACCATGTGTGACCACTCATGGTCTTACAGGTACCTGTCTTGACGTCCCATAGTCTCACCGTCTTATCTACACTTCCCGATACGATGAACTCTGAATCACTGGATATAGCCACAGATAATACATAACTAGTGTGACCACTCATGGTCTTACAGGTACCTGTCTTGACGTCCCATAGTCTCACCGTCTTATCTACACTTCCCGATACGATGAACTCCGAATCACTGGATATAGCCACAGATAATACTCAATCTGTGTGACCACTCATGGTCTTACAGGTACCTGTCTTGACGTCCCATAGTCTCACCGTCTTATCTACACTTCCCGATACGATGAACTCTGAATCACTGGATATAGCCACAGCATATAGAGAATCTGTTTGACCACTCATGGTCTTACAGGTACCTGTCTTGACGTCCCATAGTCTCACCGTATTATCATGACTTCCCGATACGATGAACTCTGAATCACTGGATATAGCCACAGATAATACATACCATGTGTGACCACTCATGGTCTTACAGGTACCTGTCTTGACGTCCCATAGTCTCACCGTCTTATCTACACTTCCCGATACGATGAACTCTGAATCACTGGATATAGCCACAGCATATACAGAATATGTGTGACCACTCATGGTCTTACAGGTACCTGTCTTGACGTCCCATAGTCTCACCGTCTCATCTCTACTTCCCGATACGATGAACTCTGAATCACTGGATATAGCCACAGATAATACATAACTAGTGTGACCACTCATGGTCTTACAGGTACCTGTCTTGACGTCCCATAGTCTCACCGTCTTATCTACACTTCCCGATACGATGAACTCTGAATCACTGGATATAGCCACAGATAATACATACCATGTGTGACCACTCATGGTCTTACAGGTACCTGTCTTGACGTTCCATAGTCTCACCGTCTCATCTCTACTTCCCGATACGATGAACTCTGAATCACTGGATATAGCCACAGATAATACATACCATGTGTGACCACTCATGGTCTTACAGGTACCTGTCTTGACGTCCCATAGTCTCACCGTCTTATCTACACTTCCCGATACGATGAACTCTGAATCACTGGATATAGCCACAGCATATACAGAATCTGTGTGACCACTCATGTTCTTACAGGTACCTGTCTTGACGTCCCATAGTCTCACCGTCTTATCTACACTTCCCGATACGATGAACTCTGAATCACTGGATATAGCCACAGATAATACATACCATGTGTGACCACTCATGGTCTTACAGGTACCTGTCTTGACGTCCCATAGTCTCACCGTCTAGTCATCACTTCCCGATACGATGAACTCCGAATCACTGGATATAGCCACAGCAGATACATACCATGTGTGACCACTCATGGTCTTACAGGTACCTGTCTTGACGTCCCATAGTCTCACCGTATTATCATGACTTCCCGATACGATGAACTCTGAATCACTGGATATAGCCACAGATAATACATAACTAGTGTGACCACTCATGGTCTTACAGGTACCTGTCTTGACGTCCCATAGTCTCACCGTCTTATCTACACTTCCCGATACGATGAACTCTGAATCACTGGATATAGCCACAGATAATACATAACTAGTGTGACCACTCATGGTCTTACAGGTACCTGTCTTGACGTCCCATAGTCTCACCGTCTTATCTACACTTCCCGATACGATGAACTCTGAATCACTGGATATAGCCACAGATAATACATACCATGTGTGACCACTCATGGTCTTACAGGTACCTGTCTTGACGTCCCATAGTCTCACCGTCTAGTCATCACTTCCCGATACGATGAACTCCGAATCACTGGATATAGCCACAGCAGATACATACCATGTGTGACCACTCATGGTCTTACAGGTACCTGTCTTGACGTCCCATAGTCTCACCGTCTAGTCATCACTTCCCGATACGATGAACTCTGAATCACTGGATATTGCCACAGATAATACATAACTAGTGTGACCACTCATGGTCTTACAGGTACCTGTCTTGACGTCCCATAGTCTCACCGTCTTATCTACACTTCCCGATACGATGAACTCTGAATCACTGGATATAGCCACAGATAATACATAACTAGTGTGACCACTCATGGTCTTACAGGTACCTGTCTTGACGTCCCATAGTCTCACCGTCTTATCTACACTTCCCGATACGATGAACTCTGAATCACTGGATATAGCCACAGATAATACATAACTAGTGTGACCACTCATGGTCTTACAGGTACCTGTCTTGACGTTCCATAGTCTCACCGTCTAGTCATCACTTCCCGATACGATGAACTCTGAATCACTGGATATAGCCACAGCATATACAGAATCTGTGTGACCACTCATGGTCTTACAGGTACCTGTCTTGACGTCCCATAGTCTCACCGTCTTATCTCTACTTCCCGATACGATGAACTCTGAATCACTGGATATTGCCACAGCATATACAGAATCTGTGTGACCACACATGGTCTTACAGGTACCTGTCTTGACGTCCCATAGTCTCACCGTCTAGTCATCACTTCCCGATACGATGAACTCTGAATCACTGGATATAGCCACAGATAATACATAACTAGTGTGACCACTCATGGTCTTACAGGTACCTGTCTTGACGTCCCATAGTCTCACCGTCTTATCTACACTTCCCGATACGATGAACTCTGAATCACTGGATATAGCCACAGCATATACAGAATCTGTGTGACCACTCATGGTCTTACAGGTACCTGTCTTGACGTCCCATAGTCTCACCGTATTATCTCTACTTCCCGATACGATGAACTCTGAATCACTGGATATTGCCACAGCATATACAGAATCTGTGTGACCACACATGGTCTTACAGGTACCTGTCTTGACGTCCCATAGTCTCACCGTCTAGTCATCACTTCCCGATACGATGAACTCTGAATCACTGGATATAGCCACAGATAATACATACCATGTGTGACCACTCATGGTCTTACAGGTACCTGTCTTGACGTCCCATAGTCTCACCGTCTTATCTACACTTCCCGATACGATGAACTCTGAATCACTGGATATAGCCACAGCAGATACTTACCATGTGTGACCACTCATGGTCTTACAGGTACCTGTCTTGACGTCCCATAGTCTCACCGTCTCATCTCTACTTCCCGATACGATGAACTCTGAATCACTGGATATAGCCACAGCAGATACATACCATGTGTGACCACTCATGGTCTTACAGGTACCTGTCTTGACGTCCCATAGTCTCACCGTATTATCATGACTTCCCGATACGATGAACTCTGAATCACTGGATATAGCCACAGCAGATACATACCATGTGTGACCACTCATGGTCTTACAGGTACCTGTCTTGACGTCCCATAGTCTCACCGTATTATCATGACTTCCCGATACGATGAACTCTGAATCACTGGATATAGCCACAGATAATACATAACTAGTGTGACCACTCATGGTCTTACAGGTACCTGTCTTGACGTCCCATAGTCTCACCGTCTTATCTACACTTCCCGATACGATGAACTCTGAATCACTGGATATAGCCACAGATAATACATAACTAGTGTGACCACTCATGGTCTTACAGGTACCTGTCTTGACGTTCCATAGTCTCACCGTCTAGTCATCACTTCCCGATATGATGAACTCCGAATCACTGGATATAGCCACAGATAATACATACCATGTGTGACCACTCATGGTCTTACAGGTACCTGTCTTGACGTCCCATAGTCTCACCGTATTATCATGACTTCCCGATACGATGAACTCTGAATCACTGGATATAGCCACAGATAATACTGAATCTGTGTGACCACTCATGGTCTTACAGGTACCTGTCTTGACGTTCCATAGTCTCACCGTCTCATCTCTACTTCCTGATACGATGAACTCTGAATCACTGGATATAGCCACAGATAATACATACCATGTGTGACCACTCATGGTCTTACAGGTACCTGTCTTGACGTCCCATAGTCTCACCGTCTTATCTACACTTCCCGATACGATGAACTCTGAATCACTGGATATAGCCACAGATAATACATAACTAGTGTGACCACTCATGGTCTTACAGGTACCTGTCTTGACGTCCCATAGTCTCACCGTCTTATCTACACTTCCCGATACGATGAACTCCGAATCACTGGATATAGCCACAGATAATACTCAATCTGTGTGACCACTCATGGTCTTACAGGTACCTGTCTTGACGTCCCATAGTCTCACCGTCTAGTCATCACTTCCCGATACGATGAACTCTGAATCACTGGATATAGCCACAGATAATACATACCATGTGTGACCACTCATGGTCTTACAGGTACCTGTCTTGACGTCCCATAGTCTCACCGTATTATCATGACTTCCCGATACGATGAACTCTGAATCACTGGATATAGCCACAGCAGATACTTACCATGTGTGACCACTCATGGTCTTACAGGTACCTGTCTTGACGTCCCATAGTCTCACCGTCTCATCTCTACTTCCCGATACGATGAACTCTGAATCACTGGATATAGCCACAGCAGATACATACCATGTGTGACCACTCATGGTCTTACAGGTACCTGTCTTGACGTCCCATAGTCTCACCGTCTTATCTACACTTCCCGATACGATGAACTCTGAATCACTGGATATAGCCACAGATAATACATACCATGTGTGACCACTCATGGTCTTACAGGTACCTGTCTTGACGTTCCATAGTCTCACCGTCTAGTCATCACTTCCCGATACGATGAACTCCGAATCACTGGATATAGCCACAGCAGATACATACCATGTGTGACCACTCATGGTCTTACAGGTACCTGTCTTGACGTTCCATAGTCTCACCGTCTCATCTCTACTTCCCGATACGATGAACTCTGAATCACTGGATATAGCCACAGCATATAGAGAATCTGTGTGACCACTCATGGTCTTACAGGTACCTGTCTTGACGTTCCATAGTCTCACCGTCTCATCATGACTTCCCGATACGATGAACTCTGAATCACTGGATATAGCCACAGCAGATACATACCATGTGTGACCACTCATGGTCTTACAGGTACCTGTCTTGACGTTCCATAGTCTCACCGTCTCATCATGACTTCCCGATACGATGAACTCTGAATCACTGGATATAGCCACAGCAGATACTTACCATGTGTGACCACTCATGGTCTTACAGGTACCTGTCTTGACGTCCCATAGTCTCACCGTATTATCATGACTTCCCGATACGATGAACTCTGAATCACTGGATATAGCCACAGATAATACATAATATGTGTGACCACTCATGGTCTTACAGGTACCTGTCTTGACGTCCCATAGTCTCACCGTCTTATCATGACTTCCCGATACGATGAACTCTGAATCACTGGATATAGCCACAGCAGATACATACCATGTGTGACCACTCATGGTCTTACAGGTACCTGTCTTGACGTCCCATAGTCTCACCGTCTCATCTCTACTTCCCGATACGATGAACTCTGAATCACTGGATATAGCCACAGCAGATACATACCAAGTGTGACCACTCATGGTCTTACAGGTACCTGTCTTGACGTCCCATAGTCTCACCGTCTTATCTACACTTCCCGATACGATGAACTCTGAATCACTGGATATAGCCACAGATAATACATACCATGTGTGACCACTCATGGTCTTACAGGTACCTGTCTTGACGTCCCATAGTCTCACCGTCTTATCTACACTTCCCGATACGATGAACTCTGAATCACTGGATATAGCCACAGCAGATACATACCATGTGTGACCACTCATGGTCTTACAGGTACCTGTCTTGACGTTCCATAGTCTCACCGTCTAGTCATCACTTCCCGATACGATGAACTCCGAATCACTGGATATAGCCACAGCATATACAGAATCTGTGTGACCACTCAAGGTCTTACAGGTACCTGTCTTGACGTCCCATAGTCTCACCGTATTATCATGACTTCCCGATACGATGAACTCTGAATCACTGGATATAGCCACAGATAATACTGAATCTGTGTGACCACTCATGGTCTTACAGGTACCTGTCTTGACGTTCCATAGTCTCACCGTCTCATCTCTACTTCCCGATACGATGAACTCTGAATCACTGGATATAGCCACAGCATATACAGAATCTGTGTGACCACTCATGGTCTTACAGGTACCTGTCTTGACGTCCCATAGTCTCACCGTCTTATCTACACTTCCCGATACGATGAACTCTGAATCACTGGATATAGCCACAGATAATACATACCATGTGTGACCACTCATGGTCTTACAGGTACCTGTCTTGACGTCCCATAGTCTCACCGTCTAGTCATCACTTCCCGATACGATGAACTCCGAATCACTGGATATAGCCACAGCAGATACATACCATGTGTGACCACTCATGGTCTTACAGGTACCTGTCTTGACGTTCCATAGTCTCACCTTACAATCATGACTTCCCGATACGATGAACTCTGAATCACTGGATATTGCCACAGCATATACAGAATCTGTGTGACCACTCATGGTCTTACAGGTACCTGTCTTGACGTTCCATAGTCTCACCTTACAATCATGACTTCCCGATACGATGAACTCTGAATCACTGGATATAGCCACAGCATATACAGAATCTGTGTGACCACTCATGGTCTTACAGGTACCTGTCTTGACGTCCCATAGTCTCACCGTCTTATCTCTACTTCCCGATACGATGAACTCTGTATCACTGGATATTGCCACAGCATATACAGAATCTGTGTGACCACACATGGTCTTACAGGTACCTGTCTTGACGTCCCATAGTCTCACCGTCTAGTCATCACTTCCCGATACGATGAACTCTGAATCACTGGATATAGCCACAGCAGATACATACCATGTGTGACCACTCATGGTCTTACAGGTACCTGTCTTGACGTCCCATAGTCTCACCGTCTCATCTCTACTTCCCGATACGATGAACTCTGAATCACTGGATATAGCCACAGATAATACATAACTAGTGTGACCACTCATGGTCTTACAGGTACCTGTCTTGACGTTCCATAGTCTCACCGTCTTATCTACACTTCCCGATACGATGAACTCCGAATCACTGGATATAGCCACAGCAGATACATACCATGTGTGACCACTCATGGTCTTACAGGTACCTGTCTTGACGTCCCATAGTCTCACCGTATTATCATGACTTCCCGATACGATGAACTCTGAATCACTGGATATAGCCACAGATAATACATAACTAGTGTGACCACTCATGGTCTTACAGGTACCTGTCTTGACGTCCCATAGTCTCACCGTCTTATCTACACTTCCCGATACGATGAACTCTGAATCACTGGATATAGCCACAGATAATACATAACTAGTGTGACCACTCATGGTCTTACAGGTACCTGTCTTGACGTCCCATAGTCTCACCGTCTTATCTACACTTCCCGATACGATGAACTCTGAATCACTGGATATAGCCACAGATAATACATAACTAGTGTGACCACTCATGGTCTTACAGGTACCTGTCTTGACGTCCCATAGTCTCACCGTCTTATCTACACTTCCCGATACGATGAACTCTGAATCACTGGATATAGCCACAGATAATACATACCATGTGTGACCACTCATGGTCTTACAGGTACCTGTCTTGACGTCCCATAGTCTCACCGTCTTATCTACACTTCCCGATACGATGAACTCTGAATCACTGGATATAGCCACAGATAATACATAACTAGTGTGACCACTCATGGTCTTACAGGTACCTGTCTTGACGTCCCATAGTCTCACCGTCTTATCTACACTTCCCGATACGATGAACTCCGAATCACTGGATATAGCCACAGCAGATACATACCATGTGTGACCACTCATGGTCTTACAGGTACCTGTCTTGACGTCCCATAGTCTCACCGTATTATCATGACTTCCCGATACGATGAACTCTGAATCACTGGATATAGCCACAGATAATACATACCATGTGTGACCACTCATGGTCTTACAGGTACCTGTCTTGACGTCCCATAGTCTCACCGTATTATCATGACTTCCCGATACGATGAACTCTGAATCACTGGATATAGCCACAGATAATACATACCATGTGTGACCACTCATGGTCTTACAGGTACCTGTCTTGACGTCCCATAGTCTCACCGTATTATCATGACTTCCCGATACGATGAACTCTGAATCACTGGATATAGCCACAGATAATACATAACTAGTGTGACCACTCATGGTCTTACAGGTACCTGTCTTGACGTTCCATAGTCTCACCGTCTCATCTCTACTTCCCGATACGATGAACTCCGAATCACTGGATATAGCCACAGCATATAGAGAATATGTGTGACCACTCATGGTCTTACAGGTACCTGTCTTGACGTCCCATAGTCTCACCGTCTCATCATAACTTCCCGATACGATGAACTCTGAATCACTGGATATAGCCACAGATAATACTCAATCTGTGTGACCACTCATGGTCTTACAGGTACCTGTCTTGACGTCCCATAGTCTCACCGTATTATCATGACTTCCCGATACGATGAACTCTGAATCACTGGATATAGCCACAGCAGATACTTACCATGTGTGACCACTCATGGTCTTACAGGTACCTGTCTTGACGTCCCATAGTCTCACCGTCTCATCATAACTTCCCGATACGATGAACTCTGAATCACTGGATATAGCCACAGATAATACATAACTAGTGTGACCACTCATGGTCTTACAGGTACCTGTCTTGACGTCCCATAGTCTCACCGTATGATCTTAACTTCCCGATACGATGAACTCTGAATCACTGGATATAGCCACAGATAATACATAACTAGTGTGACCACTCATGGTCTTACAGGTACCTGTCTTGACGTCCCATAGTCTCACCGTATTATCATAACTTCCCGATACGATGAACTCTGAATCACTGGATATAGCCACAGCATATACATAACTAGTGTGACCACTCATGGTCTTACAGGTACCTGTCTTGACGTCCCATAGTCTCACCGTCTAGTCATCACTTCCCGATACGATGAACTCCGAATCACTGGATATAGCCACAGCAGATACATACCATGTGTGACCACTCATGGTCTTACAGGTACCTGTCTTGACGTTCCATAGTCTCACCTTACAATCATGACTTCCCGATACGATGAACTCTGAATCACTGGATATTGCCACAGCATATACAGAATCTGTGTGACCACTCATGGTCTTACAGGTACCTGTCTTGACGTTCCATAGTCTCACCTTACAATCATGACTTCCCGATACGATGAACTCTGAATCACTGGATATAGCCACAGCATATACAGAATCTGTGTGACCACTCATGGTCTTACAGGTACCTGTCTTGACGTCCCATAGTCTCACCGTCTTATCTCTACTTCCCGATACGATGAACTCTGTATCACTGGATATTGCCACAGCATATACAGAATCTGTGTGACCACACATGGTCTTACAGGTACCTGTCTTGACGTCCCATAGTCTCACCGTCTAGTCATCACTTCCCGATACGATGAACTCTGAATCACTGGATATAGCCACAGCAGATACATACCATGTGTGACCACTCATGGTCTTACAGGTACCTGTCTTGACGTCCCATAGTCTCACCGTCTCATCTCTACTTCCCGATACGATGAACTCTGAATCACTGGATATAGCCACAGATAATACATAACTAGTGTGACCACTCATGGTCTTTTAGGTACCTGTCTTGACGTTCCATAGTCTCACCGTCTTATCTACACTTCCCGATACGATGAACTCCGAATCACTGGATATAGCCACAGCAGATACATACCATGTGTGACCACTCATGGTCTTACAGGTACCTGTCTTGACGTCCCATAGTCTCACCGTATTATCATGACTTCCCGATACGATGAACTCTGAATCACTGGATATAGCCACAGATAATACATACCATGTGTGACCACTCATGGTCTTACAGGTACCTGTCTTGACGTCCCATAGTCTCACCGTATTATCATGACTTCCCGATACGATGAACTCTGAATCACTGGATATAGCCACAGATAATACATAACTAGTGTGACCACTCATGGTCTTACAGGTACCTGTCTTGACGTCCCATAGTCTCACCGTCTTATCTACACTTCCCGATACGATGAACTCTGAATCACTGGATATAGCCACAGCAGATACTTACCATGTGTGACCACTCATGGTCTTACAGGTACCTGTCTTGACGTCCCATAGTCTCACCGTATTATCATGACTTCCCGATACGATGAACTCTGAATCACTGGATATAGCCACAGCAGATACATACCATGTGTGACCACTCATGGTCTTACAGGTACCTGTCTTGACGTTCCATAGTCTCACCGTCTCATCTCTACTTCCCGATACGATGAACTCTGAATCACTGGATATAGCCACAGATAATACATAACTAGTGTGACCACTCATGGTCTTACAGGTACCTGTCTTGACGTCCCATAGTCTCACCGTCTTATCTACACTTCCCGATACGATGAACTCTGAATCACTGGATATAGCCACAGCATATAGAGAATCTGTGTGACCACTCATGGTCTTACAGGTACCTGTCTTGACGTCCCATAGTCTCACCGTATTATCATGACTTCCCGATACGATGAACTCTGAATCACTGGATATAGCCACAGATAATACATACCATGTGTGACCACTCATGGTCTTACAGGTACCTGTCTTGACGTCCCATAGTCTCACCGTATAATCATGACTTCCGATACGATGAACTCTGAATCACTGGATATAGCCACAGATAATACATACCATGTGTGACCACTCATGGTCTTACAGGTACCTGTCTTGACGTTCCATAGTCTCACCGTCTCATCTCTACTTCCCGATACGATGAACTCTGAATCACTGGATATAGCCACAGATAATACATAACTAGTGTGACCACTCATGGTCTTACAGGTACCTGTCTTGACGTCCCATAGTCTCACCGTCTTATCTACACTTCCCGATACGATGAACTCTGAATCACTGGATATAGCCACAGATAATACATACCATGTGTGACCACTCATGGTCTTACAGGTACCTGTCTTGACGTCCCATAGTCTCACCGTCTAATCTGCACTTCTCGATACGATGAACTCTGAATCACTGGATATAGCCACAGATAATACATAACTAGTGTGACCACTCATGGTCTTACAGGTACCTGTCTTGACGTCCCATAGTCTCACCGTCTCATCTCTACTTCCCGATACGATGAACTCTGAATCACTGGATATAGCCACAGCAGATACATACCATGTGTGACCACTCATGGTCTTACAGGTACCTGTCTTGACGTCCCATAGTCTCACCGTCTTATCTACACTTCCCGATACGATGAACTCTGAATCACTGGATATAGCCACAGATAATACATACCATGTGTGACCACTCATGGTCTTACAGGTACCTGTCTTGACGTCCCATAGTCTCACATCTTATCTCTACTTCCCGATACGATGAACTCTGAATCACTGGATATTGCCACAGCATATACAGAATCTGTGTGACCACACATGGTCTTACAGGTACCTGTCTTGACGTCCCATAGTCTCACCTTACAATCATGACTTCCCGATACGATGAACTCTGAATCACTGGATATAGCCACAGCAGATACATACCATGTGTGACCACTCATGGTCTTACAGGTACCTGTCTTGACGTTCCATAGTCTCACCGTCTCATCTCTACTTCCCGATACGATGAACTCTGAATCACTGGATATTGCCACAGCATATACAGAATCTTTGTGACCACACATGGTCTTACAGGTACCTGTCTTGACGTCCCATAGTCTCACCGTCTAGTCATCACTTCCCGATACGATGAACTCTGAATCACTGGATATAGCCACAGATAATACTCAATCTGTGTGACCACTCATGGTCTTACAGGTACCTGTCTTGACGTTCCATAGTCTCACCGTCTCATCTCTACTTCCCGATACGATGAACTCTGAATCACTGGATATAGCCACAGATAATACATAACTAGTGTGACCACTCATGGTCTTACAGGTACCTGTCTTGACGTCCCATAGTCTCACCGTCTTATCTACATTTCCCGATACGATGAACTCTGAATCACTGGATATAGCCACAGCATATACAGAATCTGTGTGACCACTCATGGTCTTACAGGTACCTGTCTTGACGTCCCATAGTCTCACCGTCTTATCTCTACTTCCCGATACGATGAACTCTGAATCACTGGATATTGCCACAGCATATACAGAATCTGTGTGACCACACATGGTCTTACAGGTACCTGTCTTGACGTCCCATAGTCTCACCGTCTAGTCATCACTTCCCGATACGATGAACTCTGAATCACTGGATATTGCCACAGCATATACAGAATCTGTGTGACCACTCATGGTCTTACAGGTACCTGTCTTGACGTCCCATAGTCTCACCGTCTAATCTGCACTTCTCGATACGATGAACTCTGAATCACTGGATATAGCCACAGATAATACATAACTAGTGTGACCACTCATGGTCTTACAGGTACCTGTCTTGACGTCCCATAGTCTCACCGTCTTATCTACACTTCCCGATACGATGAACTCTGAATCACTGGATATAGCCACAGATAATACATACCATGTGTGACCACTCATGGTCTTACAGGTACCTGTCTTGACGTCCCATAGTCTCACCGTCTTATCTACACTTCCCGATACGATGAACTCTGAATCACTGGATATAGCCACAGATAATACATACCATGTGTGACCACTCATGGTCTTACAGGTACCTGTCTTGACGTCCCATAGTCTCACCGTATTATCATGACTTCCCGATACGATGAACTCTGAATCACTGGATATAGCCACAGATAATACATACCATGTGTGACCACTCATGGTCTTACAGGTACCTGTCTTGACGTCCCATAGTCTCACCGTATTATCATGACTTCCCGATACGATGAACTCTGAATCACTGGATATAGCCACAGATAATACATAACTAGTGTGACCACTCATGGTCTTACAGGTACCTGTCTTGACGTCCCATAGTCTCACCGTCTTATCTACACTTCCCGATACGATGAACTCTGTATCACTGGATATTGCCACAGCATATACAGAATCTGTGTGACCACACATGGTCTTACAGGTACCTGTCTTGACGTCCCATAGTCTCACCGTCTAGTCATCACTTCCCGATACGATGAACTCTGAATCACTGGATATAGCCACAGCAGATACATACCATGTGTGACCACTCATGGTCTTACAGGTACCTGTCTTGACGTCCCATAGTCTCACCGTCTCATCTCTACTTCCCGATACGATGAACTCTGAATCACTGGATATAGCCACAGATAATACATACCATGTGTGACCACTCATGGTCTTACAGGTATTTGTCTTGACGTTCCATAGTCTCACCGTCTTATCTACACTTCCCGATACGATGAACTCCGAATCACTGGATATAGCCACAGCAGATACATACCATGTGTGACCACTCATGGTCTTACAGGTACCTGTCTTGACGTCCCATAGTCTCACCGTATTATCATGACTTCCCGATACGATGAACTCTGAATCACTGGATATAGCCACAGATAATACATAACTAGTGTGACCACTCATGGTCTTACAGGTACCTGTCTTGACGTCCCATAGTCTCACCGTCTTATCATGACTTCCCGATACGATGAACTCTGAATCACTGGATATAGCCACAGATAATACATAACTAGTGTGACCACTCATGGTCTTACAGGTACCTGTCTTGACGTCCCATAGTCTCACCGTCTTATCTACACTTCCCGATACGATGAACTCTGAATCACTGGATATAGCCACAGATAATACATACCATGTGTGACCACTCATGGTCTTACAGGTACCTGTCTTGACGTCCCATAGTCTCACCGTCTAGTCATCACTTCCCGATACGATGAACTCCGAATCACTGGATATAGCCACAGCAGATACATACCATGTGTGACCACTCATGGTCTTACAGGTACCTGTCTTGACGTTCCATAGTCTCACCGTCTCATCTCTACTTCCCGATACGATGAACTCTGAATCACTGGATATTGCCACAGCATATACAGAATCTGTGTGACCACACATGGTCTTACAGGTACCTGTCTTGACGTCCCATAGTCTCACCGTCTAGTCATCACTTCCCGATACGATGAACTCTGAATCACTGGATATAGCCACAGATAATACATACCATGTGTGACCACTCATGGTCTTACAGGTACCTGTCTTGACGTTCCATAGTCTCACCGTCTCATCTCTACTTCCCGATACGATGAACTCTGAATCACTGGATATAGCCACAGATAATACATAACTAGTGTGACCACTCATGGTCTTACAGGTACCTGTCTTGACGTCCCATAGTCTCACCGTCTTATCTACATTTCCCGATACGATGAACTCTGAATCACTGGATATAGCCACAGCATATACAGAATCTGTGTGACCACTCATGGTCTTACAGGTACCTGTCTTGACGTTCCATAGTCTCACCTTACAATCATGACTTCCCGATACGATGAACTCTGAATCACTGGATATAGCCACAGCATATACAGAATCTGTGTGACCACACATGGTCTTACAGGTACCTGTCTTGACGTCCCATAGTCTCACCGTCTAGTCATCACTTCCCGATACGATGAACTCTGAATCACTGGATATAGCCACAGCATATAGAGAATCTGTGTGACCACTCATGGTCTTACAGGTACCTGTCTTGACGTCCCATAGTCTCACCGTCTTATCTACACTTCCCGATACGATGAACTCTGAATCACTGGATATAGCCACAGCATATACAGAATCTGTGTGACCACTCATGGTCTTACAGGTACCTGTCTTGACGTCCCATAGTCTCACCGTATTATCATGACTTCCCGATACGATGAACTCTGAATCACTGGATATAGCCACAGATAATACATACCATGTGTGACCACTCATGGTCTTACAGGTACCTGTCTTGACGTCCCATAGTCTCACCGTCTAGTCATCACTTCCCGATACGATGAACTCTGAATCACTGGATATAGCCACAGATAATACATACCATGTGTGACCACTCATGGTCTTACAGGTACCTGTCTTGACGTCCCATAGTCTCACCGTATTATCATGACTTCCCGATACGATGAACTCTGAATCACTGGATATAGCCACAGCAGATACATACCATGTGTGACCACTCATGGTCTTACAGGTACCTGTCTTGACGTCCCATAGTCTCACCGTATTATCATGACTTCCCGATACGATGAACTCTGAATCACTGGATATAGCCACAGATAATACATAACTAGTGTGACCACTCATGGTCTTACAGGTACCTGTCTTGACGTCCCATAGTCTCACCGTCTTATCTACACTTCCCGATACGATGAACTCTGAATCACTGGATATAGCCACAGATAATACATAACTAGTGTGACCACTCATGGTCTTACAGGTACCTGTCTTGACGTTCCATAGTCTCACCGTCTAGTCATCACTTCCCGATACGATGAACTCCGAATCACTGGATATAGCCACAGCATATACAGAATCTGTGTGACCACTCAAGGTCTTACAGGTACCTGTCTTGACGTCCCATAGTCTCACCGTATTATCATGACTTCCCGATACGATGAACTCTGAATCACTGGATATAGCCACAGATAATACATAACTAGTGTGACCACTCATGGTCTTACAGGTACCTGTCTTGACGTCCCATAGTCTCACCGTCTTATCTACACTTCCCGATACGATGAAATCTGAATCACTGGATATAGCCACAGATAATACTCAATCTGTGTGACCACTCATGGTCTTACAGGTACCTGTCTTGACGTCCCATAGTCTCACCGTCTAGTCATCACTTCCCGATACGATGAACTCTGAATCACTGGATATAGCCACAGATAATACATACCATGTGTGACCACTCATGGTCTTACAGGTACCTGTCTTGACGTCCCATAGTCTCACCGTCTTATCTACACTTCCCGATACGATGAACTCTGAATCACTGGATATAGCCACAGATAATACATAACTAGTGTGACCACTCATGGTCTTACAGGTACCTGTCTTGACGTCCCATAGTCTCACCGTCTAGTCATCACTTCCCGATACGATGAACTCTGAATCACTGGATATAGCCACAGATAATACATACCATGTGTGACCACTCATGGTCTTACAGGTACCTGTCTTGACGTCCCATAGTCTCACCGTCTCATCTCTACTTCCCGATACGATGAACTCTGAATCACTGGATATAGCCACAGCAGATACATACCATGTGTGACCACTCATGGTCTTACAGGTACCTGTCTTGACGTCCCATAGTCTCACCGTCTTATCTACACTTCCCGATACGATGAACTCTGAATCACTGGATATAGCCACAGATAATACATACCATGTGTGACCACTCATGGTCTTACAGGTATTTGTCTTGACGTTCCATAGTCTCACCGTCTTATCTACACTTCCCGATACGATGAACTCCGAATCACTGGATATAGCCACAGCAGATACATACCATGTGTGACCACTCATGGTCTTACAGGTTCCTGTCTTGACGTCCCATAGTCTCACCGTATTATCATGACTTCCCGATACGATGAACTCTGAATCACTGGATATAGCCACAGATAATACATAACTAGTGTGACCACTCATGGTCTTACAGGTACCTGTCTTGACGTCCCATAGTCTCACCGTCTTATCTACACTTCCCGATACGATGAACTCTGAATCACTGGATATAGCCACAGATAATACATAACTAGTGTGACCACTCATGGTCTTACAGGTACCTGTCTTGACGTTCCATAGTCTCACCGTCTTATCTACACTTCCCGATACGATGAACTCCGAATCACTGGATATAGCCACAGCAGATACATACCATGTGTGACCACTCATGGTCTTACAGGTACCTGTCTTGACGTCCCATAGTCTCACCGTCTTATCTACACTTCGCGATACGATGAACTCTGAATCACTGGATATAGCCACAGCATATACAGAATCTGTGTGACCACTCATGGTCTTACAGGTACCTGTCTTGACGTCCCATAGTCTCACCGTCTTATCATGACTTCCCGATACGATGAACTCTGAATCACTGGATATAGCCACAGATAATACATACCATGTGTGACCACTCATGGTCTTACAGGTACCTGTCTTGACGTCCCATAGTCTCACCGTATTATCATGACTTCCCGATACGATGAACTCTGAATCACTGGATATAGCCACAGATAATACATAACTAGTGTGACCACTCATGGTCTTACAGGTACCTGTCTTGACGTCCCATAGTCTCACCGTCTTATCTACACTTCCCGATACGATGAACTCTGAATCACTGGATATAGCCACAGCAGATACTTACCATGTGTGACCACTCATGGTCTTACAGGTACCTGTCTTGACGTCCCATAGTCTCACCGTATTATCATGACTTCCCGATACGATGAACTCTGAATCACTGGATATAGCCACAGCAGATACATACCATGTGTGACCACTCATGGTCTTACAGGTACCTGTCTTGACGTTCCATAGTCTCACCGTCTCATCTCTACTTCCCGATACGATGAACTCTGAATCACTGGATATAGCCACAGATAATACATAACTAGTGTGACCACTCATGGTCTTACAGGTATTTGTCTTGACGTTCCATAGTCTCACCGTCTTATCTACACTTCCCGATACGATGAACTCCGAATCACTGGATATAGCCACAGATAATACATAACTAGTGTGACCACTCATGGTCTTACAGGTACCTGTCTTGACGTCCCATAGTCTCACCGTCTTATCTACACTTCCCGATACGATGAACTCTGAATCACTGGATATAGCCACAGCATATACAGAATCTGTGTGACCACTCATGGTCTTACAGGTACCTGTCTTGACGTCCCATAGTCTCACCGTCTCATCATAACTTCCCGATACGATGAACTCTGAATCACTGGATATAGCCACAGCATATACATACCATGTGTGACCACTCATGGTCTTACAGGTACCTGTCTTGACGTCCCATAGTCTCACAGTATTATCATGACTTCCCGATACGATGAACTCTGAATCACTGGATATAGCCACAGATAATACATACCATGTGTGACCACTCATGGTCTTACAGGTACCTGTCTTGACGTCCCATAGTCTCACCGTATTATCATGACTTCCCGATACGATGAACTCTGAATCACTGGATATAGCCACAGATAATACATAACTAGTGTGACCACTCATGGTCTTACAGGTACCTGTCTTGACGTCCCATAGTCTCACCGTCTTATCTACACTTCCCGATACGATGAACTCTGAATCACTGGATATAGCCACAGATAATACAGAAGTAGTGTGACCACACATGGTCTTACAGGTACCTGTCTTGACGTTCCATAGTCTAACCGTATAATCTCTACTTCCCGATACGATGAACTCTGAATCACTGGATATAGCCACAGCATATACAGAATCTGTGTGACCACTCATGGTCTTACAGGTACCTGTCTTGACGTCCCATAGTCTCACCGTCTTATCTACACTTCCCGATACGATGAACTCTGAATCACTGGATATAGCCACAGATAATACTCAATCTGTGTGACCACTCATGGTCTTACAGGTACCTGTCTTGACGTCCCATAGTCTCACCGTCTTATCTACACTTCCCGATACGATGAACTCTGAATCACTGGATATAGCCACAGATAATACATACCATGTGTGACCACTCATGGTCTTACAGGTACCTGTCTTGACGTCCCATAGTCTCACCGTATTATCATGACTTCCCGATACGATGAACTCTGAATCACTGGATATAGCCACAGATAATACATAACTAGTGTGACCACTCATGGTCTTACAGGTACCTGTCTTGACGTCCCATAGTCTCACCGTCTTATCTACACTTCCCGATACGATGAACTCTGAATCACTGGATATAGCCACAGATAATACATAACTAGTGTGACCACTCATGGTCTTACAGGTACCTGTCTTGACGTCCCATAGTCTCACCGTCTTATCTACACTTCCCGATACGATGAACTCTGAATCACTGGATATAGCCACAGATAATACAGAAGTAGTGTGACCACACATGGTCTTACAGGTACCTGTCTTGACGTTCCATAGTCTCACCGTATAATCTCTACTTCCCGATACGATGAACTCTGAATCACTGGATATAGCCACAGATAATACAGAAGTAGTGTGACCACACATGGTCTTACAGGTACCTGTCTTGACGTTCCATAGTCTCACCGTATTATCATGACTTCCCGATACGATGAACTCTGAATCACTGGATATAGCCACAGATAATACATACCATGTGTGACCACTCATGGTCTTACAGGTACCTGTCTTGACGTCCCATAGTCTCACCGTCTTATCTACACTTCGCGATACGATGAACTCTGAATCACTGGATATAGCCACAGCATATACAGAATCTGTGTGACCACTCATGGTCTTACAGGTTCCTGTCTTGACGTCCCATAGTCTCACCGTATTATCATGACTTCCCGATACGATGAACTCTGAATCACTGGATATAGCCACAGATAATACATAACTAGTGTGACCACTCATGGTCTTACAGGTACCTGTCTTGACGTCCCATAGTCTCACCGTCTTATCTACACTTCCCGATACGATGAACTCTGAATCACTGGATATAGCCACAGATAATACATAACTAGTGTGACCACTCATGGTCTTACAGGTACCTGTCTTGACGTTCCATAGTCTCACCGTATAATCTCTACTTCCCGATACGATGAACTCCGAATCACTGGATATAGCCACAGCAGATACATACCATGTGTGACCACTCATGGTCTTACAGGTACCTGTCTTGACGTCCCATAGTCTCACCGTCTTATCTCTACTTCCCGATACGATGAACTCTGAATCACTGGATATAGCCACAGATAATACATAACTAGTGTGACCACTCATGGTCTTACAGGTACCTGTCTTGACGTCCCATAGTCTCACCGTCTTATCTACACTTCCCGATACGATGAACTCTGAATCACTGGATATAGCCACAGCATATACAGAATCTGTGTGACCACTCATGGTCTTACAGGTACCTGTCTTGACGTCCCATAGTCTCACCGTCTTATCTACACTTCCCGATACGATGAACTCTGAATCACTGGATATAGCCACAGCATATACAGAATCTGTGTGACCACTCATGGTCTTACAGGTACCTGTCTTGACGTCCCATAGTCTCACCGTATTATCATGACTTCCCGATACGATGAACTCTGAATCACTGGATATAGCCACAGATAATACATACCATGTGTGACCACTCATGGTCTTACAGGTACCTGTCTTGACGTTCCATAGTCTCACCGTCTCATCTCTACTTCCCGATACGATGAACTCTGAATCACTGGATATAGCCACAGATAATACATAACTAGTGTGACCACTCATGGTCTTACAGGTACCTGTCTTGACGTCCCATAGTCTCACCGTCTTATCTACACTTCCCGATACGATGAACTCTGAATCACTGGATATAGCCACAGCATATACAGAATCTGTGTGACCACTCATGGTCTTACAGGTACCTGTCTTGACGTCCCATAGTCTCACCGTCTTATCTCTACTTCCCGATACGATGAACTCTGAATCACTGGATATTGCCACAGCATATACAGAATCTGTGTGACCACACATGGTCTTACAGGTACCTGTCTTGACGACCCATAGTCTCACCGTCTAATCATCACTTCCCGATACGATGAACTCTGAATCACTGGATATAGCCACAGCATATACAGAATCTGTGTGACCACTCATGGTCTTACAGGTACCTGTCTTGACGTCCCATAGTCTCACCGTATTATCATGACTTCCCGATACGATGAACTCTGAATCACTGGATATAGCCACAGATAATACATAACTAGTGTGACCACTCATGGTCTTACAGGTACCTGTCTTGACGTCCCATAGTCTCACCGTCTTATCTACACTTCCCGATACGATGAAATCTGAATCACTGGATATAGCCACAGATAATACTCAATCTGTGTGACCACTCATGGTCTTACAGGTACCTGTCTTGACGTCCCATAGTCTCACCGTCTAGTCATCACTTCCCGATACGATGAACTCTGAATCACTGGATATAGCCACAGATAATACATACCATGTGTGACCACTCATGGTCTTACAGGTACCTGTCTTGACGTCCCATAGTCTCACCGTCTTATCTACACTTCGCGATACGATGAACTCTGAATCACTGGATATAGCCACAGATAATACATACCATGTGTGACCACTCATGGTCTTACAGGTACCTGTCTTGACGTCCCATAGTCTCACCGTCTCATCTCTACTTCCCGATACGATGAACTCTGAATCACTGGATATAGCCACAGCATATAGAGAATCTGTGTGACCACTCATGGTCTTACAGGTACCTGTCTTGACGTCCCATAGTCTCACCGTATTATCATGACTTCCCGATACGATGAACTCTGAATCACTGGATATAGCCACAGATAATACATACCATGTGTGACCACTCATGGTCTTACAGGTACCTGTCTTGACGTCCCATAGTCTCACCGTCTTATCTACACTTCGCGATACGATGAACTCTGAATCACTGGATATAGCCACAGATAATACATAACTAGTGTGACCACTCATGGTCTTACAGGTACCTGTCTTGACGTCCCATAGTCTCACCGTCTTATCTACACTTCCCGATACGATGAACTCCGAATCACTGGATATAGCCACAGATAATACATACCATGTGTGACCACTCATGGTCTTACAGGTACCTGTCTTGACGTCCCATAGTCTCACCGTCTTATCTACACTTCGCGATACGATGAACTCTGAATCACTGGATATAGCCACAGATAATACATACCATGTGTGACCACTCATGGTCTTACAGGTATTTGTCTTGACGTTCCATAGTCTCACCGTCTTATCTACACTTCCCGATACGATGAACTCCGAATCACTGGATATAGCCACAGATAATACATAACTAGTGTGACCACTCATGGTCTTACAGGTACCTGTCTTGACGTCCCATAGTCTCACCGTCTTATCTACACTTCCCGATACGATGAACTCTGAATCACTGGATATAGCCACAGCATATACAGAATCTGTGTGACCACTCATGGTCTTACAGGTACCTGTCTTGACGTCCCATAGTCTCACCGTCTCATCATAACTTCCCGATACGATGAACTCTGAATCACTGGATATAGCCACAGCATATACATACCATGTGTGACCACTCATGGTCTTACAGGTACCTGTCTTGACGTCCCATAGTCTCACAGTATTATCATGACTTCCCGATACGATGAACTCTGAATCACTGGATATAGCCACAGATAATACATACCATGTGTGACCACTCATGGTCTTACAGGTACCTGTCTTGACGTCCCATAGTCTCACCGTATTATCATGACTTCCCGATACGATGAACTCTGAATCACTGGATATAGCCACAGATAATACATAACTAGTGTGACCACTCATGGTCTTACAGGTACCTGTCTTGACGTCCCATAGTCTCACCGTCTTATCTACACTTCCCGATACGATGAACTCTGAATCACTGGATATAGCCACAGATAATACAGAAGTAGTGTGACCACACATGGTCTTACAGGTACCTGTCTTGACGTTCCATAGTCTAACCGTATAATCTCTACTTCCCGATACGATGAACTCTGAATCACTGGATATAGCCACAGCATATACAGAATCTGTGTGACCACTCATGGTCTTACAGGTACCTGTCTTGACGTCCCATAGTCTCACCGTCTTATCTACACTTCCCGATACGATGAACTCTGAATCACTGGATATAGCCACAGATAATACATAACTAGTGTGACCACTCATGGTCTTACAGGTACCTGTCTTGACGTCCCATAGTCTCACCGTCTTATCTACACTTCCCGATACGATGAACTCTGAATCACTGGATATAGCCACAGATAATACATACCATGTGTGACCACTCATGGTCTTACAGGTACCTGTCTTGACGTCCCATAGTCTCACCGTATTATCATGACTTCCCGATACGATGAACTCTGAATCACTGGATATAGCCACAGATAATACATAACTAGTGTGACCACTCATGGTCTTACAGGTACCTGTCTTGACGTCCCATAGTCTCACCGTCTTATCTACACTTCCCGATACGATGAACTCTGAATCACTGGATATAGCCACAGATAATACATAACTAGTGTGACCACTCATGGTCTTACAGGTACCTGTCTTGACGTCCCATAGTCTCACCGTCTTATCTACACTTCCCGATACGATGAACTCTGAATCACTGGATATAGCCACAGATAATACAGAAGTAGTGTGACCACACATGGTCTTACAGGTACCTGTCTTGACGTTCCATAGTCTCACCGTATAATCTCTACTTCCCGATACGATGAACTCTGAATCACTGGATATAGCCACAGATAATACAGAAGTAGTGTGACCACACATGGTCTTACAGGTACCTGTCTTGACGTTCCATAGTCTCACCGTATTATCATGACTTCCCGATACGATGAACTCTGAATCACTGGATATAGCCACAGATAATACATACCATGTGTGACCACTCATGGTCTTACAGGTACCTGTCTTGACGTCCCATAGTCTCACCGTCTTATCTACACTTCGCGATACGATGAACTCTGAATCACTGGATATAGCCACAGCATATACAGAATCTGTGTGACCACTCATGGTCTTACAGGTTCCTGTCTTGACGTCCCATAGTCTCACCGTATTATCATGACTTCCCGATACGATGAACTCTGAATCACTGGATATAGCCACAGATAATACATACCATGTGTGACCACTCATGGTCTTACAGGTACCTGTCTTGACGTTCCATAGTCTCACCGTCTCATCTCTACTTCCCGATACGATGAACTCTGAATCACTGGATATAGCCACAGATAATACATAACTAGTGTGACCACTCATGGTCTTACAGGTACCTGTCTTGACGTCCCATAGTCTCACCGTCTTATCTACACTTCCCGATACGATGAACTCTGAATCACTGGATATAGCCACAGCATATACAGAATCTGTGTGACCACTCATGGTCTTACAGGTACCTGTCTTGACGTCCCATAGTCTCACCGTCTTATCTACACTTCGCGATACGATGAACTCTGAATCACTGGATATAGCCACAGCATATACAGAATCTGTGTGACCACTCATGGTCTTACAGGTACCTGTCTTGACGTCCCATAGTCTCACCGTCTTATCTACACTTCCCGATACGATGAACTCTGAATCACTGGATATAGCCACAGCATATACAGAATCTGTGTGACCACTCATGGTCTTACAGGTACCTGTCTTGACGTCCCATAGTCTCACCGTCTTATCTCTACTTCCCGATACGATGAACTCTGAATCACTGGATATTGCCACAGCATATACAGAATTTGTGTGACCACACATGGTCTTACAGGTACCTGTCTTGACGTCCCATAGTCTCACCGTCTTATCTACACTTCCCGATACGATGAACTCTGAATCACTGGATATAGCCACAGATAATACATACCATGTGTGACCACTCATGGTCTTACAGGTACCTGTCTTGACGTCCCATAGTCTCACCGTCTTATCTACACTTCCCGATACGATGAACTCTGAATCACTGGATATAGCCACAGCATATACAGAATCTGTGTGACCACTCATGGTCTTACAGGTACCTGTCTTGACGTTCCATAGTCTCACCGTCTCATCTCTACTTCCCGATACGATGAACTCTGAATCACTGGATATAGCCACAGCATATACAGAATCTGTGTGACCACTCATGGTCTTACAGGTACCTGTCTTGACGTCCCATAGTCTCACCGTATTATCATGACTTCCCGATACGATGAACTCTGAATCACTGGATATAGCCACAGATAATACATACCATGTGTGACCACTCATGGTCTTACAGGTACCTGTCTTGACGTTCCATAGTCTCACCGTCTCATCTCTACTTCCCGATACGATGAACTCTGAATCACTGGATATAGCCACAGATAATACATAACTAGTGTGACCACTCATGGTCTTACAGGTACCTGTCTTGACGTCCCATAGTCTCACCGTCTTATCTACACTTCCCGATACGATGAACTCTGAATCACTGGATATAGCCACAGCATATACAGAATCTGTGTGACCACTCATGGTCTTACAGGTACCTGTCTTGACGTCCCATAGTCTCACCGTCTTATCTCTACTTCCCGATACGATGAACTCTGAATCACTGGATATTGCCACAGCATATACAGAATCTGTGTGACCACACATGGTCTTACAGGTACCTGTCTTGACGACCCATAGTCTCACCGTCTAATCATCACTTCCCGATACGATGAACTCTGAATCACTGGATATAGCCACAGCATATACAGAATCTGTGTGACCACTCATGGTCTTACAGGTACCTGTCTTGACGACCCATAGTCTCACCGTCTAATCATCACTTCCCGATACGATGAACTCTGAATCACTGGATATTGCCACAGCATATACAGAATTTGTGTGACCACACATGGTCTTACAGGTACCTGTCTTGACGTCCCATAGTCTCACCGTCTTATCTACACTTCCCGATACGATGAACTCTGAATCACTGGATATAGCCACAGATAATACATACCATGTGTGACCACTCATGGTCTTACAGGTACCTGTCTTGACGTCCCATAGTCTCACCGTCTTATCTACACTTCCCGATACGATGAACTCTGAATCACTGGATATAGCCACAGCATATACAGAATCTGTGTGACCACTCATGGTCTTACAGGTACCTGTCTTGACGTTCCATAGTCTCACCGTCTCATCTCTACTTCCCGATACGATGAACTCTGAATCACTGGATATAGCCACAGCATATACAGAATCTGTGTGACCACTCATGGTCTTACAGGTACCTGTCTTGACGTCCCATAGTCTCACCGTATTATCATGACTTCCCGATACGATGAACTCTGAATCACTGGATATAGCCACAGATAATACATACCATGTGTGACCACTCATGGTCTTACAGGTACCTGTCTTGACGTTCCATAGTCTCACCGTCTCATCTCTACTTCCCGATACGATGAACTCTGAATCACTGGATATAGCCACAGATAATACATAACTAGTGTGACCACTCATGGTCTTACAGGTACCTGTCTTGACGTCCCATAGTCTCACCGTCTTATCTACACTTCCCGATACGATGAACTCTGAATCACTGGATATAGCCACAGCATATACAGAATCTGTGTGACCACTCATGGTCTTACAGGTACCTGTCTTGACGTCCCATAGTCTCACCGTCTTATCTCTACTTCCCGATACGATGAACTCTGAATCACTGGATATTGCCACAGCATATACAGAATCTGTGTGACCACACATGGTCTTACAGGTACCTGTCTTGACGACCCATAGTCTCACCGTCTAATCATCACTTCCCGATACGATGAACTCTGAATCACTGGATATAGCCACAGCATATACAGAATCTGTGTGACCACTCATGGTCTTACAGGTACCTGTCTTGACGTCCCATAGTCTCACCGTATTATCATGACTTCCCGATACGATGAACTCTGAATCACTGGATATAGCCACAGATAATACATAACTAGTGTGACCACTCATGGTCTTACAGGTACCTGTCTTGACGTCCCATAGTCTCACCGTTTTATCTACACTTCCCGATACGATGAAATCTGAATCACTGGATATAGCCACAGATAATACTCAATCTGTGTGACCACTCATGGTCTTACAGGTACCTGTCTTGACGTCCCATAGTCTCACCGTCTAGTCATCACTTCCCGATACGATGAACTCTGAATCACTGGATATAGCCACAGATAATACATACCATGTGTGACCACTCATGGTCTTACAGGTACCTGTCTTGACGTCCCATAGTCTCACCGTCTTATCTACACTTCGCGATACGATGAACTCTGAATCACTGGATATAGCCACAGATAATACATACCATGTGTGACCACTCATGGTCTTACAGGTACCTGTCTTGACGTCCCATAGTCTCACCGTCTCATCTCTACTTCCCGATACGATGAACTCTGAATCACTGGATATAGCCACAGCATATAGAGAATCTGTGTGACCACTCATGGTCTTACAGGTACCTGTCTTGACGTCCCATAGTCTCACCGTATTATCATGACTTCCCGATACGATGAACTCTGAATCACTGGATATAGCCACAGATAATACATACCATGTGTGACCACTCATGGTCTTACAGGTACCTGTCTTGACGTCCCATAGTCTCACCGTCTTATCTACACTTCGCGATACGATGAACTCTGAATCACTGGATATAGCCACAGATAATACATAACTAGTGTGACCACTCATGGTCTTACAGGTACCTGTCTTGACGTCCCATAGTCTCACCGTCTTATCTACACTTCCCGATACGATGAACTCTGAATCACTGGATATAGCCACAGATAATACTCAATCTGTGTGACCACTCATGGTCTTACAGGTACCTGTCTTGACGTCCCATAGTCTCACCGTCTAGTCATCACTTCCCGATACGATGAACTCTGAATCACTGGATATAGCCACAGCAGATACATACCATGTGTGACCACTCATGGTCTTACAGGTACCTGTCTTGACGTCCCATAGTCTCACCGTCTCATCTCTACTTCCCGATACGATGAACTCTGAATCACTGGATATAGCCACAGCAGATACATACCATGTGTGACCACTCATGGTCTTACAGGTACCTGTCTTGACGTCCCATAGTCTCACCGTCTTATCTACACTTCCCGATACGATGAACTCTGAATCACTGGATATAGCCACAGATAATACATACCATGTGTGACCACTCATGGTCTTACAGGTATTTGTCTTGACGTTCCATAGTCTCACCGTCTTATCTACACTTCCCGATACGATGAACTCCGAATCACTGGATATAGCCACAGCAGATACATACCATGTGTGACCACTCATGGTCTTACAGGTTCCTGTCTTGACGTCCCATAGTCTCACCGTATTATCATGACTTCCCGATACGATGAACTCTGAATCACTGGATATAGCCACAGATAATACATAACTAGTGTGACCACTCATGGTCTTACAGGTACCTGTCTTGACGTCCCATAGTCTCACCGTCTTATCTACACTTCCCGATACGATGAACTCTGAATCACTGGATATAGCCACAGATAATACATAACTAGTGTGACCACTCATGGTCTTACAGGTACCTGTCTTGACGTCCCATAGTCTCACCGTCTTATCTCTACTTCCCGATACGATGAACTCTGAATCACTGGATATTGCCACAGCATATACAGAATTTGTGTGACCACACATGGTCTTACAGGTACCTGTCTTGACGTCCCATAGTCTCACCGTCTAATCTGCACTTCTCGATACGATGAACTCTGAATCACTGGATATAGCCACAGATAATACTCAATCTGTGTGACCACTCATGGTCTTACAGGTACCTGTCTTGACGTCCCATAGTCTCACCGTCTAGTCATCACTTCCCGATACGATGAACTCTGAATCACTGGATATAGCCACAGCAGATACTTACCATGTGTGACCACTCATGGTCTTACAGGTACCTGTCTTGACGTCCCATAGTCTCACCGTCTCATCTCTACTTCCCGATACGATGAACTCTGAATCACTGGATATAGCCACAGCAGATACATAACTAGTGTGACCACTCATGGTCTTACAGGTACCTGTCTTGACGTCCCATAGTCTCACCGTCTTATCTACACTTCCCGATACGATGAACTCTGAATCACTGGATATAGCCACAGATAATACATACCATGTGTGACCACTCATGGTCTTACAGGTACCTGTCTTGACGTCCCATAGTCTCACCGTATTATCATGACTTCCCGATACGATGAACTCTGAATCACTGGATATAGCCACAGATAATACATAACTAGTGTGACCACTCATGGTCTTACAGGTACCTGTCTTGACGTCCCATAGTCTCACCGTCTTATCATGACTTCCCGATACGATGAACTCTGAATCACTGGATATTGCCACAGCATATAGAGAATCTGTGTGACCACACATGGTCTTACAGGTACCTGTCTTGACGTCCCATAGTCTCACCGTCTAGTCATCACTTCCCGATACGATGAACTCTGAATCACTGGATATAGCCACAGCAGATACTTACCATGTGTGACCACTCATGGTCTTACAGGTACCTGTCTTGACGTCCCATAGTCTCACCGTCTCATCTCTACTTCCCGATACGATGAACTCTGAATCACTGGATATAGCCACAGCAGATACATACCATGTGTGACCACTCATGGTCTTACAGGTACCTGTCTTGACGTCCCATAGTCTCACCGTATTATCATGACTTCCCGATACGATGAACTCTGAATCACTGGATATAGCCACAGATAATACATAACTAGTGTGACCACTCATGGTCTTACAGGTACCTGTCTTGACGTCCCATAGTCTCACCGTCTAATCATCACTTCCCGATACGATGAACTCTGAATCACTGGATATAGCCACAGCATATACAGAATCTGTGTGACCACTCATGGTCTTACAGGTACCTGTCTTGACGTCCCATAGTCTCACCGTCTCATCATCACTTCCCGATACGATGAACTCTGAATCACTGGATATAGCCACAGATAATACATAACTAGTGTGACCACTCATGGTCTTACAGGTACCTGTCTTGACGTCCCATAGTCTCACCGTATTATCATGACTTCCCGATACGATGAACTCTGAATCACTGGATATAGCCACAGATAATACATAACTAGTGTGACCACTCATGGTCTTACAGGTACCTGTCTTGACGTCCCATAGTCTCACCGTCTTATCTACACTTCCCGATACGATGAACTCTGAATCACTGGATATAGCCACAGATAATACATAACTAGTGTGACCACTCATGGTCTTACAGGTACCTGTCTTGACGTCCCATAGTCTCACCGTCTTATCTACACTTCCCGATACGATGAACTCTGAATCACTGGATATAGCCACAGATAATACAGAAGTAGTGTGACCACACATGGTCTTACAGGTACCTGTCTTGACGTTCCATAGTCTAACCGTATAATCTCTACTTCCCGATACGATGAACTCTGAATCACTGGATATAGCCACAGCATATACAGAATCTGTGTGACCACTCATGGTCTTACAGGTACCTGTCTTGACGTCCCATAGTCTCACCGTATTATCATGACTTCCCGATACGATGAACTCTGAATCACTGGATATAGCCACAGATAATACATAACTAGTGTGACCACTCATGGTCTTACAGGTACCTGTCTTGACGTCCCATAGTCTCACCGTCTTATCTACACTTCCCGATACGATGAACTCTGAATCACTGGATATAGCCACAGATAATACATAACTAGTGTGACCACTCATGGTCTTACAGGTACCTGTCTTGACGTCCCATAGTCTCACCGTCTTATCTACACTTCCCGATACGATGAACTCTGAATCACTGGATATAGCCACAGATAATACAGAAGTAGTGTGACCACACATGGTCTTACAGGTACCTGTCTTGACGTTCCATAGTCTCACCGTATAATCTCTACTTCCCGATACGATGAACTCTGAATCACTGGATATAGCCACAGATAATACAGAAGTAGTGTGACCACACATGGTCTTACAGGTACCTGTCTTGACGTTCCATAGTCTCACCGTATTATCATGACTTCCCGATACGATGAACTCTGAATCACTGGATATAGCCACAGATAATACATACCATGTGTGACCACTCATGGTCTTACAGGTACCTGTCTTGACGTCCCATAGTCTCACCGTCTTATCTACACTTCGCGATACGATGAACTCTGAATCACTGGATATAGCCACAGCATATACAGAATCTGTGTGACCACTCATGGTCTTACAGGTTCCTGTCTTGACGTCCCATAGTCTCACCGTATTATCATGACTTCCCGATACGATGAACTCTGAATCACTGGATATAGCCACAGATAATACATAACTAGTGTGACCACTCATGGTCTTACAGGTACCTGTCTTGACGTCCCATAGTCTCACCGTCTTATCTACACTTCCCGATACGATGAACTCTGAATCACTGGATATAGCCACAGATAATACATAACTAGTGTGACCACTCATGGTCTTACAGGTACCTGTCTTGACGTTCCATAGTCTCACCGTCTTATCTACACTTCCCGATACGATGAACTCCGAATCACTGGATATAGCCACAGCAGATACATACCATGTGTGACCACTCATGGTCTTACAGGTACCTGTCTTGACGTCCCATAGTCTCACCGTCTCATCATAACTTCCCGATACGATGAACTCTGAATCACTGGATATAGCCACAGCATATACATAACTAGTGTGACCACACATGGTCTTACAGGTACCTGTCTTGACGTCCCATAGTCTCACCGTCTAGTCATCACTTCCCGATACGATGAACTCTGAATCACTGGATATAGCCACAGATAATACTGAATCTGTGTGACCACTCATGGTCTTACAGGTACCTGTCTTGACGTCCCATAGTCTCACCGTCTAGTCATCACTTCCCGATACGATGAACTCTGAATCACTGGATATTGCCACAGCATATACAGAATTTGTGTGACCACACATGGTCTTACAGGTACCTGTCTTGACGTCCCATAGTCTCACCGTCTTATCTACACTTCCCGATACGATGAACTCTGAATCACTGGATATAGCCACAGATAATACTCAATCTGTGTGACCACTCATGGTCTTACAGGTTCCTGTCTTGACGTCCCATAGTCTCACCGTATTATCATGACTTCCCGATACGATGAACTCTGAATCACTGGATATAGCCACAGATAATACATAACTAGTGTGACCACTCATGGTCTTACAGGTACCTGTCTTGACGTCCCATAGTCTCACCGTCTTATCTACACTTCCCGATACGATGAACTCTGAATCACTGGATATAGCCACAGATAATACATAACTAGTGTGACCACTCATGGTCTTACAGGTACCTGTCTTGACGTTCCATAGTCTCACCGTCTTATCTACACTTCCCGATACGATGAACTCCGAATCACTGGATATAGCCACAGCAGATACATACCATGTGTGACCACTCATGGTCTTACAGGTACCTGTCTTGACGTCCCATAGTCTCACCGTCTCATCATAACTTCCCGATACGATGAACTCTGAATCACTGGATATAGCCACAGCATATACATAACTAGTGTGACCACACATGGTCTTACAGGTACCTGTCTTGACGTCCCATAGTCTCACCGTCTAGTCATCACTTCCCGATACGATGAACTCTGAATCACTGGATATAGCCACAGATAATACTGAATCTGTGTGACCACTCATGGTCTTACAGGTACCTGTCTTGACGTCCCATAGTCTCACCGTCTAGTCATCACTTCCCGATACGATGAACTCTGAATCACTGGATATTGCCACAGCATATACAGAATTTGTGTGACCACACATGGTCTTACAGGTACCTGTCTTGACGTCCCATAGTCTCACCGTCTTATCTACACTTCCCGATACGATGAACTCTGAATCACTGGATATAGCCACAGATAATACTCAATCTGTGTGACCACTCATGGTCTTACAGGTACCTGTCTTGACGTCCCATAGTCTCACCGTCTAGTCATCACTTCCCGATACGATGAACTCTGAATCACTGGATATAGCCACAGCAGATACTTACCATGTGTGACCACTCATGGTCTTACAGGTACCTGTCTTGACGTCCCATAGTCTCACCGTCTCATCTCTACTTCCCGATACGATGAACTCTGAATCACTGGATATAGCCACAGCAGATACATACCATGTGTGACCACTCATGGTCTTACAGGTACCTGTCTTGACGTCCCATAGTCTCACCGTATTATCATGACTTCCCGATACGATGAACTCTGAATCACTGGATATAGCCACAGATAATACATAACTAGTGTGACCACTCATGGTCTTACAGGTACCTGTCTTGACGTCCCATAGTCTCACCGTCTTATCTACACTTCCCGATACGATGAACTCTGAATCACTGGATATAGCCACAGCATATACAGAATCTGTGTGACCACTCATGGTCTTACAGGTACCTGTCTTGACGTTCCATAGTCTCACCGTCTCATCATAACTTCCCGATACGATGAACTCTGAATCACTGGATATAGCCACAGCATATACATACCATGTGTGACCACTCATGGTCTTACAGGTACCTGTCTTGACGTCCCATAGTCTCACCGTATTATCATGACTTCCCGATACGATGAACTCTGAATCACTGGATATAGCCACAGATAATGCATAACTAGTGTGACCACTCATGGTCTTACAGGTACCTGTCTTGACGTCCCATAGTCTCACCGTCTAATCTCTACTTCCCGATACGATGAACTCTGAATCACTGGATATAGCCACAGATAATACATAACTAGTGTGACCACTCATGGTCTTACAGGTACCTGTCTTGACGTCCCATAGTCTCACCGTCTTATCTACACTTCCCGATACGATGAACTCTGAATCACTGGATATAGCCACAGATAATACAGAAGTAGTGTGACCACACATGGTCTTACAGGTACCTGTCTTGACGTTCCATAGTCTAACCGTATAATCTCTACTTCCCGATACGATGAACTCTGAATCACTGGATATAGCCACAGCATATACAGAATCTGTGTGACCACTCATGGTCTTACAGGTACCTGTCTTGACGTCCCATAGTCTCACCGTCTTATCTACACTTCCCGATACGATGAACTCTGAATCACTGGATATAGCCACAGATAATACATACCATGTGTGACCACTCATGGTCTTACAGGTACCTGTCTTGACGTCCCATAGTCTCACCGTATTATCATGACTTCCCGATACGATGAACTCTGAATCACTGGATATAGCCACAGATAATACATAACTAGTGTGACCACTCATGGTCTTACAGGTACCTGTCTTGACGTCCCATAGTCTCACCGTCTTATCTACACTTCCCGATACGATGAACTCTGAATCACTGGATATAGCCACAGATAATACATAACTAGTGTGACCACTCATGGTCTTACAGGTACCTGTCTTGACGTCCCATAGTCTCACCGTCTTATCTACACTTCCCGATACGATGAACTCTGAATCACTGGATATAGCCACAGATAATACAGAAGTAGTGTGACCACACATGGTCTTACAGGTACCTGTCTTGACGTTCCATAGTCTCACCGTATAATCTCTACTTCCCGATACGATGAACTCTGAATCACTGGATATAGCCACAGATAATACAGAAGTAGTGTGACCACACATGGTCTTACAGGTACCTGTCTTGACGTTCCATAGTCTCACCGTCTTATCTACACTTCCCGATACGATGAACTCTGAATCACTGGATATAGCCACAGCATATACAGAATCTGTGTGACCACTCATGGTCTTACAGGTACCTGTCTTGACGTCCCATAGTCTCACCGTCTAGTCATGACTTCCCGATACGATGAACTCCGAATCACTGGATATAGCCACAGCAGATACATACCATGTGTGACCACTCATGGTCTTACAGGTACCTGTCTTGACGTCCCATAGTCTCACCGTCTAGTCATGACTTCCCGATACGATGAACTCCGAATCACTGGATATAGCCACAGCAGATACATACCATGTGTGACCACTCATGGTCTTACAGGTACCTGTCTTGACGTTCCATAGTCTCACCGTCTAATCTCTACTTCCCGATACGATGAACTCTGAATCACTGGATATAGCCACAGCAGATACTTACCATGTGTGACCACTCATGGTCTTACAGGTACCTGTCTTGACGTCCCATAGTCTCACCGTCTTATCTACACTTCCCGATACGATGAACTCTGAATCACTGGATATAGCCACAGATAATACATAACTAGTGTGACCACTCATGGTCTTACAGGTACCTGTCTTGACGTCCCATAGTCTCACCGTCTTATCTACACTTCCCGATACGATGAACTCTGAATCACTGGATATAGCCACAGATAATACATACCATGTGTGACCACTCATGGTCTTACAGGTACCTGTCTTGACGTTCCATAGTCTAACCGTATAATCTCTACTTCCCGATACGATGAACTCTGAATCACTGGATATAGCCACAGATAATACATAACTAGTGTGACCACTCATGGTCTTACAGGTACCTGTCTTGACGTCCCATAGTCTCACCGTCTTATCTACACTTCCCGATACGATGAACTCTGAATCACTGGATATAGCCACAGATAATACATAACTAGTGTGACCACTCATGGTCTTACAGGTACCTGTCTTGACGTCCCATAGTCTCACCGTCTTATCTACACTTCCCGATACGATGAACTCTGAATCACTGGATATAGCCACAGATAATACAGAAGTAGTGTGACCACACATGGTCTTACAGGTACCTGTCTTGACGTTCCATAGTCTCACCGTATTATCATGACTTCCCGATACGATGAACTCTGAATCACTGGATATAGCCACAGATAATACATACCATGTGTGACCACTCATGGTCTTACAGGTACCTGTCTTGACGTCCCATAGTCTCACCGTATTATCATAACTTCCCGATACGATGAACTCTGAATCACTGGATATAGCCACAGATAATACATAACTAGTGTGACCACTCATGGTCTTACAGGTACCTGTCTTGACGTCCCATAGTCTCACCGTCTTATCATGACTTCCCGATACGATGAACTCTGAATCACTGGATATTGCCACAGCATATAGAGAATCTGTGTGACCACACATGGTCTTACAGGTACCTGTCTTGACGTCCCATAGTCTCACCGTCTAGTCATCACTTCCCGATACGATGAACTCTGAATCACTGGATATAGCCACAGCAGATACTTACCATGTGTGACCACTCATGGTCTTACAGGTACCTGTCTTGACGTTCCATAGTCTCACCGTCTTATCTACACTTCGCGATACGATGAACTCTGAATCACTGGATATAGCCACAGCATATACAGAATCTGTGTGACCACTCATGGTCTTACAGGTACCTGTCTTGACGTTCCATAGTCTCACCGTCTTATCTCTACTTCCCGATACGATGAACTCTGAATCACTGGATATAGCCACAGATAATACTCAATCTGTGTGACCACTCATGGTCTTACAGGTACCTGTCTTGACGTCCCATAGTCTCACCGTCTAATCTGCACTTCTCGATACGATGAACTCTGAATCACTGGATATAGCCACAGATAATACTGAATCTGTGTGACCACTCATGGTCTTACAGCTACCTGTCTTGACGTTCCATAGTCTCACCGTCTTATCTCTACTTCCCGATACGATGAACTCTGAATCACTGGATATAGCCACAGATAATACTGAATCTGTGTGACCACTCATGGTCTTACAGGTACCTGTCTTGACGTCCCATAGTCTCACCGTATTATCTGAACTTCCCGATACGATGAACTCTGAATCACTGGATATAGCCACAGATAATACATACCATGTGTGACCACTCATGGTCTTACAGGTACCTGTCTTGACGTCCCATAGTCTCACCGTCTAGTCATCACTTCCCGATACGATGAACTCCGAATCACTGGATATAGCCACAGCAGATACATACCATGTGTGACCACTCATGGTCTTACAGGTACCTGTCTTGACGTTCCATAGTCTCACCGTATTATCATGACTTCCCGATACGATGAACTCTGAATCACTGGATATAGCCACAGATAATACATAACTAGTGTGACCACTCATGGTCTTACAGGTACCTGTCTTGACGTCCCATAGTCTCACCGTCTTATCTACACTTCCCGATACGATGAACTCTGAATCACTGGATATAGCCACAGCATATAGAGAATCTGTGTGACCACTCATGGTCTTACAGGTACCTGTCTTGACGTCCCATAGTCTCACCGTCTTATCTACACTTCCCGATACGATGAACTCTGAATCACTGGATATAGCCACAGATAATACATAACTAGTGTGACCACTCATGGTCTTACAGGTACCTGTCTTGACGTCCCATAGTCTCACCGTCTTATCTACACTTCCCGATACGATGAACTCTGAATCACTGGATATAGCCACAGATAATACATAACTAGTGTGACCACTCATGGTCTTACAGGTACCTGTCTTGACGTCCCATAGTCTCACCGTCTTATCTCTACTTCCCGATACGATGAACTCTGAATCACTGGATATTGCCACAGCATATACAGAATCTGTGTGACCACACATGGTCTTACAGGTACCTGTCTTGACGTCCCATAGTCTCACCGTCTAGTCATCACTTCCCGATACGATGAACTCTGAATCACTGGATATAGCCACAGCATATACAGAATCTGTGTGACCACACATGGTCTTACAGGTACCTGTCTTGACGTCCCATAGTCTCACCGTCTAGTCATCACTTCCCGATACGATGAACTCTGAATCACTGGATATAGCCACAGATAATACATAACTAGTGTGACCACTCATGGTCTTACAGGTACCTGTCTTGACGTCCCATAGTCTCACCGTCTTATCTACACTTCCCGATACGATGAACTCTGAATCACTGGATATAGCCACAGATAATACATACCATGTGTGACCACTCATGGTCTTACAGGTACCTGTCTTGACGTCCCATAGTCTCACCGTATTATCATGACTTCCCGATACGATGAACTCTGAATCACTGGATATAGCCACAGATAATACATAACTAGTGTGACCACTCATGGTCTTACAGGTACCTGTCTTGACGTCCCATAGTCTCACCGTCTTATCATGACTTCCCGATACGATGAACTCTGAATCACTGGATATTGCCACAGCATATAGAGAATCTGTGTGACCACACATGGTCTTACAGGTACCTGTCTTGACGTCCCATAGTCTCACCGTCTAGTCATCACTTCCCGATACGATGAACTCTGAATCACTGGATATAGCCACAGATAATACATAACTAGTGTGACCACTCATGGTCTTACAGGTACCTGTCTTGACGTCCCATAGTCTCACCGTCTTATCTACACTTCCCGATACGATGAACTCTGAATCACTGGATATAGCCACAGATAATACTGAATCTGTGTGACCACTCATGGTCTTACAGGTACCTGTCTTGACGTCCCATAGTCTCACCGTCTTATCTACACTTCCCGATACGATGAACTCTGAATCACTGGATATAGCCACAGATAATACAGAAGTAGTGTGACCACACATGGTCTTACAGGTACCTGTCTTGACGTTCCATAGTCTCACCGTCTAGTCATCACTTCCCGATACGATGAACTCTGAATCACTGGATATAGCCACAGCATATACAGAATCTGTGTGACCACTCATGGTCTTACAGGTACCTGTCTTGACGTCCCATAGTCTCACCGTCTTATCATGACTTCCCGATACGATGAACTCTGAATCACTGGATATTGCCACAGCATATACAGAATCTGTGTGACCACACATGGTCTTACAGGTACCTGTCTTGACGTCCCATAGTCTCACCGTCTAGTCATCACTTCCCGATACGATGAACTCTGAATCACTGGATATAGCCACAGCATATACAGAATCTGTGTGACCACTCATGGTCTTACAGGTACCTGTCTTGACGTCCCATAGTCTCACCGTCTTATCTACACTTCCCGATACGATGAACTCTGAATCACTGGATATAGCCTCAGTATATACTCAATCTGTGTGACCACTCATGGTCTTACAGGTACCTGTCTTGACGTCCCATAGTCTCACCGTCTAATCATTACTTCCCGATACGATGAACTCTGAATCACTGGATATAGCCACAGATCTTACATAACTAGTGTGACCACTCATGGTCTTACAGGTACCTGTCTTGACGTTCCATAGTCTCACCGTCTAATCATTACTTCCGATACGATGAACTCTGAATCACTGGATATAGCCACAGATAATACATAACTAGTGTGACCACTCATGGTCTTACAGGTACCTGTCTTGACGTTCCATAGTCTCACCGTATAATCTCTACTTCCCGATACGATGAACTCCGAATCACTGGATATAGCCACAGCATATACAGAATCTGTGTGACCACACATGGTCTTACAGGTACCTGTCTTGACGTTCCATAGTCTCACCGTTTTATCTCAACTTCCCGATACGATGAACTCTGAATCACTGGATATAGCCACAGCAGATACTTACCATGTGTGACCACTCATGGTCTTACAGGTACCTGTCTTGACGTCCCATAGTCTCACCGTCTCATCATCACTTCCCGATACGATGAACTCTGAATCACTGGATATAGCCACAGCATATACAGAATCTGTGTGACCACTCATGGTCTTACAGGTACCTGTCTTGACGTTCCATAGTCTCACCGTTTTATCTCAACTTCCCGATACGATGAACTCTGAATCACTGGATATAGCCACAGCATATACAGAATCTGTGTGACCACTCATGGTCTTACAGGTACCTGTCTTGACGTCCCATAGTCTCACCGTCTTATCTACACTTCCCGATACGATGAACTCTGAATCACTGGATATAGCCACAGATAATACTGAATCTGTGTGACCACTCATGGTCTTACAGGTACCTGTCTTGACGTCCCATAGTCTCACCGTCTTATCTACACTTCCCGATACGATGAACTCTGAATCACTGGATATAGCCACAGATAATACAGAAGTAGTGTGACCACACATGGTCTTACAGGTACCTGTCTTGACGTTCCATAGTCTCACCGTCTAGTCATCACTTCCCGATACGATGAACTCTGAATCACTGGATATAGCCACAGCATATACAGAATCTGTGTGACCACTCATGGTCTTACAGGTACCTGTCTTGACGTCCCATAGTCTCACCGTCTTATCATGACTTCCCGATACGATGAACTCTGAATCACTGGATATTGCCACAGCATATACAGAATCTGTGTGACCACACATGGTCTTACAGGTACCTGTCTTGACGTCCCATAGTCTCACCGTCTAGTCATCACTTCCCGATACGATGAACTCTGAATCACTGGATATAGCCACAGCATATACAGAATCTGTGTGACCACTCATGGTCTTACAGGTACCTGTCTTGACGTCCCATAGTCTCACCGTCTTATCTACACTTCCCGATACGATGAACTCTGAATCACTGGATATAGCCTCAGTATATACTCAATCTGTGTGACCACTCATGGTCTTACAGGTACCTGTCTTGACGTCCCATAGTCTCACCGTCTAATCATTACTTCCCGATACGATGAACTCTGAATCACTGGATATAGCCACAGATCTTACATAACTAGTGTGACCACTCATGGTCTTACAGGTACCTGTCTTGACGTTCCATAGTCTCACCGTCTAATCATTACTTCCGATACGATGAACTCTGAATCACTGGATATAGCCACAGATAATACATAACTAGTGTGACCACTCATGGTCTTACAGGTACCTGTCTTGACGTTCCATAGTCTCACCGTATAATCTCTACTTCCCGATACGATGAACTCCGAATCACTGGATATAGCCACAGCATATACAGAATCTGTGTGACCACTCATGGTCTTACAGGTACCTGTCTTGACGTTCCATAGTCTCACCGTCTCATCATCACTTCCCGATACGATGAACTCTGAATCACTGGATATAGCCACAGCAGATACTTACCATGTGTGACCACTCATGGTCTTACAGGTACCTGTCTTGACGTCCCATAGTCTCACCGTCTCATCATCACTTCCCGATACGATGAACTCTGAATCACTGGATATAGCCACAGCATATACAGAATCTGTGTGACCACTCATGGTCTTACAGGTACCTGTCTTGACGTTCCATAGTCTCACCGTTTTATCTCAACTTCCCGATACGATGAACTCTGAATCACTGGATATAGCCACAGCATATACAGAATCTGTGTGACCACTCATGGTCTTACAGGTACCTGTCTTGACGTCCCATAGTCTCACCGTCTAATCATCACTTCCCGATACGATGAACTCTGAATCACTGGATATAGCCACAGCATATACAGAATCTGTGTGACCACTCATGGTCTTACAGGTACCTGTCTTGACGTCCCATAGTCTCACCGTCTCATCATCACTTCCCGATACGATGAACTCTGAATCACTGGATATAGCCACAGCATATACAGAATCTGTGTGACCACTCATGGTCTTACAGGTACCTGTCTTGACGTCCCATAGTCTCGCCGTATTATCTCAACTTCCCGATACGATGAACTCTGAATCACTGGATATAGCCACAGATAATACATAACTAGTGTGACCACTCATGGTCTTACAGGTACCTGTCTTGACGTCCCATAGTCTCACCGTATAATCTACACTTCCCGATACGATGAACTCTGAATCACTGGATATAGCCACAGCATATAGAGAATCTGTGTGACCACTCATGGTCTTACAGGTACCTGTCTTGACGTCCCATAGTCTCACCGTCTAGTCATCACTTCCCGATACGATGAACTCTGAATCACTGGATATAGCCACAGCAGATACATACCATGTGTGACCACTCATGGTCTTACAGGTACCTGTCTTGACGTTCCATAGTCTCACCGTCTTATCTACACTTCCCGATACGATGAACTCTGAATCACTGGATATAGCCACAGCAGATACTTACCATGTGTGACCACTCATGGTCTTACAGGTACCTGTCTTGACGTCCCATAGTCTCACCGTCTTATCTACACTTCCCGATACGATGAACTCTGAATCACTGGATATAGCCACAGCATATACAGAATCTGTGTGACCACTCATGGTCTTACAGGTACCTGTCTTGACGTCCCATAGTCTCACCGTCTTATCATGACTTCCCGATACGATGAACTCTGAATCACTGGATATTGCCACAGCATATACAGAATCTGTGTGACCACACATGGTCTTACAGGTACCTGTCTTGACGTCCCATAGTCTCACCGTCTAGTCATCACTTCCCGATACGATGAACTCTGAATCACTGGATATAGCCACAGCATATACAGAATTAGTGTGACCACTCATGGTCTTACAGGTACCTGTCTTGACGTCCCATAGTCTCACCGTCTTATCTACACTTCCCGATACGATGAACTCTGAATCACTGGATATAGCCACAGCAGATACTTACCATGTGTGACCACTCATGGTCTTACAGGTACCTGTCTTGACGTCCCATAGTCTCACCGTCTCATCATCACTTCCCGATACGATGAACTCTGAATCACTGGATATAGCCACAGCATATACAGAATCTGTGTGACCACTCATGGTCTTACAGGTACCTGTCTTGACGTCCCATAGTCTCACCGTCTTATCATGACTTCCCGATACGATGAACTCTGAATCACTGGATATTGCCACAGCATATACAGAATCTGTGTGACCACACATGGTCTTACAGGTACCTGTCTTGACGTCCCATAGTCTCACCGTCTAGTCATCACTTCCCGATACGATGAACTCTGAATCACTGGATATAGCCACAGTAAATACTGAATCTGTGTGACCACTCATGGTCTTACAGGTACCTGTCTTGACGTCCCATAGTCTCACCGTCTAGTCATCACTTCCCGATACGATGAACTCTGAATCACTGGATATAGCCACAGATAATACATAACTAGTGTGACCACTCATGGTCTTACAGGTACCTGTCTTGACGTCCCATAGTCTCACCGTCTTATCTACACTTCCCGATACGATGAACTCTGAATCACTGGATATAGCCACAGATAATACTGAATCTGTGTGACCACTCATGGTCTTACAGGTACCTGTCTTGACGTTCCATAGTCTCACCGTCTAATCATTACTTCCCGATACGATGAACTCTGAATCACTGGATATAGCCACAGATCAAACCTAATTAGTGTGACTACTCATGGTCTTACAGGTACCTGTCTTGACGTCCCATAGTCTCACCGTCTAGTCATCACTTCCCGATACGATGAACTCTGAATCACTGGATATAGCCACAGATAATACATACCATGTGTGACCACTCATGGTCTTACAGGTACCTGTCTTGACGTCCCATAGTCTCACCGTCTTATCTACACTTCGCGATACGATGAACTCTGAATCACTGGATATAGCCACAGATAATACATACCATGTGTGACCACTCATGGTCTTACAGGTACCTGTCTTGACGTCCCATAGTCTCACCGTCTCATCTCTACTTCCCGATACGATGAACTCTGAATCACTGGATATAGCCACAGCATATAGAGAATCTGTGTGACCACTCATGGTCTTACAGGTACCTGTCTTGACGTCCCATAGTCTCACCGTCTTATCTACACTTCCCGATACGATGAACTCTGAATCACTGGATATAGCCACAGATAATACATAACTAGTGTGACCACTCATGGTCTTACAGGTACCTGTCTTGACGTCCCATAGTCTCACCGTCTTATCTACACTTCCCGATACGATGAACTCTGAATCACTGGATATAGCCACAGATAATACATACCATGTGTGACCACTCATGGTCTTACAGGTACCTGTCTTGACGTCCCATAGTCTCACCGTATTATCATGACTTCCCGATACGATGAACTCTGAATCACTGGATATAGCCACAGATAATACATAACTAGTGTGACCACTCATGGTCTTACAGGTACCTGTCTTGACGTCCCATAGTCTCACCGTCTTATCTACACTTCCCGATACGATGAACTCTGAATCACTGGATATAGCCACAGCATATACAGAATCTGTGTGACCACTCATGGTCTTACAGGTACCTGTCTTGACGTCCCATAGTCTCACCGTCTTATCTCTACTTCCCGATACGATGAACTCTGAATCACTGGATATTGCCACAGCATATACAGAATCTGTGTGACCACACATGGTCTTACAGGTACCTGTCTTGACGTCCCATAGTCTCACCGTCTTATCTCTACTTCCCGATACGATGAACTCTGAATCACTGGATATTGCCACAGCATATACAGAATCTGTGTGACCACACATGGTCTTACAGGTACCTGTCTTGACGTCCCATAGTCTCACCGTCTAGTCATCACTTCCCGATACGATGAACTCTGAATCACTGGATATAGCCACAGCAGATACATACCATGTGTGACCACTCATGGTCTTACAGGTACCTGTCTTGACGTTCCATAGTCTCACCGTCTTATCTACACTTCCCGATACGATGAACTCTGAATCACTGGATATAGCCACAGATAATACATAACTAGTGTGACCACTCATGGTCTTACAGGTACCTGTCTTGACGTCCCATAGTCTCACCGTCTTATCTACACTTCCCGATACGATGAACTCTGAATCACTGGATATAGCCACAGATAATACATACCATGTGTGACCACTCATGGTCTTACAGGTACCTGTCTTGACGTCCCATAGTCTCACCGTCTAGTCATCACTTCCCGATACGATGAACTCCGAATCACTGGATATAGCCACAGCAGATACATACCATGTGTGACCACTCATGGTCTTACAGGTACCTGTCTTGACGTCCCATAGTCTCACCGTCTAGTCATCACTTCCCGATACGATGAACTCTGAATCACTGGATATTGCCACAGATAATACATAACTAGTGTGACCACTCATGGTCTTACAGGTACCTGTCTTGACGTCCCATAGTCTCACCGTCTTATCTACACTTCCCGATACGATGAACTCTGAATCACTGGATATAGCCACAGATAATACATAACTAGTGTGACCACTCATGGTCTTACAGGTACCTGTCTTGACGTCCCATAGTCTCACCGTCTTATCTACACTTCCCGATACGATGAACTCTGAATCACTGGATATAGCCACAGATAATACATAACTAGTGTGACCACTCATGGTCTTACAGGTACCTGTCTTGACGTTCCATAGTCTCACCGTCTAGTCATCACTTCCCGATACGATGAACTCTGAATCACTGGATATAGCCACAGCATATACAGAATCTGTGTGACCACTCATGGTCTTACAGGTACCTGTCTTGACGTCCCATAGTCTCACCGTCTTATCTCTACTTCCCGATACGATGAACTCTGAATCACTGGATATTGCCACAGCATATACAGAATCTGTGTGACCACACATGGTCTTACAGGTACCTGTCTTGACGTCCCATAGTCTCACCGTCTAGTCATCACTTCCCGATACGATGAACTCTGAATCACTGGATATAGCCACAGATAATACATAACTAGTGTGACCACTCATGGTCTTACAGGTACCTGTCTTGACGTCCCATAGTCTCACCGTCTTATCTACACTTCCCGATACGATGAACTCTGAATCACTGGATATAGCCACAGCATATACAGAATCTGTGTGACCACTCATGGTCTTACAGGTACCTGTCTTGACGTCCCATAGTCTCACCGTATTATCTCTACTTCCCGATACGATGAACTCTGAATCACTGGATATTGCCACAGCATATACAGAATCTGTGTGACCACACATGGTCTTACAGGTACCTGTCTTGACGTCCCATAGTCTCACCGTCTAGTCATCACTTCCCGATACGATGAACTCTGAATCACTGGATATAGCCACAGATAATACATACCATGTGTGACCACTCATGGTCTTACAGGTACCTGTCTTGACGTCCCATAGTCTCACCGTATTATCATGACTTCCCGATACGATGAACTCTGAATCACTGGATATAGCCACAGCAGATACTTACCATGTGTGACCACTCATGGTCTTACAGGTACCTGTCTTGACGTCCCATAGTCTCACCGTCTCATCTCTACTTCCCGATACGATGAACTCTGAATCACTGGATATAGCCACAGCAGATACATACCATGTGTGACCACTCATGGTCTTACAGGTACCTGTCTTGACGTCCCATAGTCTCACCGTATTATCATGACTTCCCGATACGATGAACTCTGAATCACTGGATATAGCCACAGCAGATACATAACTAGTGTGACCACTCATGGTCTTACAGGTACCTGTCTTGACGTCCCATAGTCTCACCGTCTTATCTACACTTCCCGATACGATGAACTCTGAATCACTGGATATAGCCACAGATAATACATAACTAGTGTGACCACTCATGGTCTTACAGGTACCTGTCTTGACGTTCCATAGTCTCACCGTCTAGTCATCACTTCCCGATATGATGAACTCCGAATCACTGGATATAGCCACAGATAATACATACCATGTGTGACCACTCATGGTCTTACAGGTACCTGTCTTGACGTCCCATAGTCTCACCGTATTATCATGACTTCCCGATACGATGAACTCTGAATCACTGGATATAGCCACAGATAATACTGAATCTGTGTGACCACTCATGGTCTTACAGGTACCTGTCTTGACGTTCCATAGTCTCACCGTCTCATCTCTACTTCCCGATACGATGAACTCTGAATCACTGGATATAGCCACAGATAATACATACCATGTGTGACCACTCATGGTCTTACAGGTACCTGTCTTGACGTCCCATAGTCTCACCGTCTTATCTACACTTCCCGATACGATGAACTCTGAATCACTGGATATAGCCACAGATAATACATAACTAGTGTGACCACTCATGGTCTTACAGGTACCTGTCTTGACGTCCCATAGTCTCACCGTCTTATCTACACTTCCCGATACGATGAACTCCGAATCACTGGATATAGCCACAGATAATACTCAATCTGTGTGACCACTCATGGTCTTACAGGTACCTGTCTTGACGTCCCATAGTCTCACCGTCTAGTCATCACTTCCCGATACGATGAACTCTGAATCACTGGATATAGCCACAGATAATACATACCATGTGTGACCACTCATGGTCTTACAGGTACCTGTCTTGACGTCCCATAGTCTCACCGTATTATCATGACTTCCCGATACGATGAACTCTGAATCACTGGATATAGCCACAGCATATAGAGAATCTGTGTGACCACTCATGGTCTTACAGGTACCTGTCTTGACGTCCCATAGTCTCACCGTCTAGTCATCACTTCCCGATACGATGAACTCTGAATCGCTGGATATAGCCACAGCAGATACATACCATGTGTGACCACTCATGGTCTTACAGGTACCTGTCTTGACGTTCCATAGTCTCACCGTCTTATCTCTACTTCCCGATACGATGAACTCTGAATCACTGGATATTGCCACAGCATATACAGAATCTGTGTGACCACACATGGTCTTACAGGTACCTGTCTTGACGTTCCATAGTCTCACCGTATTATCTCAACTTCCCGATACGATGAACTCTGAATCACTGGATATAGCCACAGCATATACAGAATCTGTGTGACCACTCATGGTCTTACAGGTACCTGTCTTGACGTCCCATAGTCTCACCGTATTATCATGACTTCCCGATACGATGAACTCCGAATCACTGGATATAGCCACAGCAGATACATACCATGTGTGACCACTCATGGTCTTACAGGTACCTGTCTTGACGTCCCATAGTCTCACCGTCTTATCTACACTTCCCGATACGATGAACTCTGAATCACTGGATATAGCCATAGATAATACATACCATGTGTGACCACTCATGGTCTTACAGGTACCTGTCTTGACGTCCCATAGTCTCACCGTCTAGTCATCACTTCCCGATACGATGAACTCCGAATCACTGGATATAGCCACAGCAGATACATACCATGTGTGACCACTCATGGTCTTACAGGTACCTGTCTTGACGTTCCATAGTCTCACCGTCTCATCTCTACTTCCCGATACGATGAACTCTGAATCACTGGATATAGCCACAGCAGATACATACCATGTGTGACCACTCATGGTCTTACAGGTACCTGTCTTGACGTCCCATAGTCTCACCGTCTTATCTCTACTTCCCGATACGATGAACTCTGAATCACTGGATATTGCCACAGATAATACTGAATCTGTGTGACCACTCATGGTCTTACAGGTACCTGTCTTGACGTCCCATAGTCTCACCGTCTCATCTCTACTTCCCGATACGATGAACTCTGAATCACTGGATATAGCCACAGCAGATACATACCATGTGTGACCACTCATGGTCTTACAGGTACCTGTCTTGACGTCCCATAGTCTCACCGTCTTATCTACACTTCCCGATACGATGAACTCTGAATCACTGGATATAGCCACAGATAATACATACCATGTGTGACCACTCATGGTCTTACAGGTACCTGTCTTGACGTCCCATAGTCTCACCGTCTTATCTACACTTCCCGATACGATGAACTCTGAATCACTGGATATAGCCACAGATAATACATACCATGTGTGACCACTCATGGTCTTACAGGTACCTGTCTTGACGTCCCATAGTCTCACCGTCTAGTCATCACTTCCCGATACGATGAACTCCGAATCACTGGATATAGCCACAGCAGATACATACCATGTGTGACCACTCATGGTCTTACAGGTACCTGTCTTGACGTTCCATAGTCTCACCTTACAATCATGACTTCCCGATACGATGAACTCTGAATCACTGGATATTGCCACAGCATATACAGAATCTGTGTGACCACTCATGGTCTTACAGGTACCTGTCTTGACGTTCCATAGTCTCACCTTACAATCATGACTTCCCGATACGATGAACTCTGAATCACTGGATATAGCCACAGATAATACTGAATCTGTGTGACCACTCATGGTCTTACAGGTACCTGTCTTGACGTTCCATAGTCTCACCGTCTCATCATAACTTCCCGATACGATGAACTCTGAATCACTGGATATAGCCACAGCATATACAGAATCTGTGTGACCACTCATGGTCTTACAGGTACCTGTCTTGACGTTCCATAGTCTCACCGTTTTATCTCAACTTCCCGATACGATGAACTCTGAATCACTGGATATAGCCACAGCATATACAGAATCTGTGTGACCACTCATGGTCTTACAGGTACCTGTCTTGACGTCCCATAGTCTCACCGTCTAGTCATCACTTCCCGATACGATGAACTCCGAATCACTGGATATAGCCACAGCAGATACATACCATGTGTGACCACTCATGGTCTTACAGGTACCTGTCTTGACGTCCCATAGTCTCGCCGTATTATCTCAACTTCCCGATACGATGAACTCTGAATCACTGGATATAGCCACAGATAATACATAACTAGTGTGACCACTCATGGTCTTACAGGTACCTGTCTTGACGTCCCATAGTCTCACCGTATAATCTACACTTCCCGATACGATGAACTCTGAATCACTGGATATAGCCACAGCATATAGAGAATCTGTGTGACCACTCATGGTCTTACAGGTACCTGTCTTGACGTCCCATAGTCTCGCCGTATTATCTCAACTTCCCGATACGATGAACTCTGAATCACTGGATATAGCCACAGCAGATACATACCATGTGTGACCACTCATGGTCTTACAGGTACCTGTCTTGACGTTCCATAGTCTCACCGTCTTATCTCTACTTCCCGATACGATGAACTCTGAATCACTGGATATTGCCACAGCATATACAGAATCTGTGTGACCACACATGGTCTTACAGGTACCTGTCTTGACGTCCCATAGTCTCACCGTATTATCATGACTTCCCGATACGATGAACTCTGAATCACTGGATATAGCCACAGATAATACATAACTAGTGTGACCACTCATGGTCTTACAGGTACCTGTCTTGACGTCCCATAGTCTCACCGTCTTATCATGACTTCCCGATACGATGAACTCCGAATCACTGGATATAGCCACAGCAGATACATACCATGTGTGACCACTCATGGTCTTACAGGTACCTGTCTTGACGTCCCATAGTCTCACCGTCTTATCTACACTTCCCGATACGATGAACTCTGAATCACTGGATATAGCCATAGATAATACATACCATGTGTGACCACTCATGGTCTTACAGGTACCTGTCTTGACGTCCCATAGTCTCACCGTCTAGTCATCACTTCCCGATACGATGAACTCCGAATCACTGGATATAGCCACAGCAGATACATACCATGTGTGACCACTCATGGTCTTACAGGTACCTGTCTTGACGTCCCATAGTCTCACCGTCTCATCTCTACTTCCCGATACGATGAACTCTGAATCACTGGATATAGCCACAGCAGATACATACCATGTGTGACCACTCATGGTCTTACAGGTACCTGTCTTGACGTCCCATAGTCTCACCGTCTTATCTCTACTTCCCGATACGATGAACTCTGAATCACTGGATATTGCCACAGATAATACTGAATCTGTGTGACCACTCATGGTCTTACAGGTACCTGTCTTAACGTCCCATAGTCTCACCGTATTATCTCAACTTCCCGATACGATGAACTCTGAATCACTGGATATAGCCACAGATAATACTCAATCTGTGTGACCACTCATGGTCTTACAGGTACCTGTCTTGACGTCCCATAGTCTCACCGTCTAGTCATCACTTCCCGATACGATGAACTCTGAATCACTGGATATAGCCACAGCATATAGAGAATCTGTGTGACCACTCATGGTCTTACAGGTACCTGTCTTGACGTCCCATAGTCTCACCGTCTTATCTACACTTCCCGATACGATGAACTCTGAATCACTGGATATAGCCACAGATAATAATGAATCTGTGTGACCACTCATGGTCTTACAGGTACCTGTCTTGACGTCCCATAGTCTCACCGTCTAGTCATCACTTCCCGATACGATGAACTCTGAATCACTGGATATAGCCACAGATAATACATAACTAGTGTGACCACTCATGGTCTTACAGGTACCTGTCTTGACGTCCCATAGTCTCACCGTCTTATCTACACTTCCCGATACGATGAACTCTGAATCACTGGATATAGCCACAGATAATAATGAATCTGTGTGACCACTCATGGTCTTACAGGTACCTGTCTTGACGTCCCATAGTCTCACCGTATTATCTACACTTCCCGATACGATGAACTCAATCACTGGATATAGCCACAGCATATAGAGAATCTGTGTGACCACTCATGGTCTTACAGGTACCTGTCTTGACGTCCCATAGTCTCACCGTATTATCTACACTTCCCGATACGATGAACTCTGAATCACTGGATATAGCCACAGCAGATACTTACCATGTGTGACCACTCATGGTCTTACAGGTACCTGTCTTGACGTCCCATAGTCTCACCGTATTATCATAACTTCCCGATACGATGAACTCTGAATCACTGGATATAGCCACAGATAATAATGAATCTGTGTGACCACTCATGGTCTTACAGGTACCTGTCTTGACGTCCCATAGTCTCACCGTATTATCTCAACTTCCCGATACGATGAACTCTGAATCACTGGATATAGCCACAGATAATACATAACTAGTGTGACCACTCATGGTCTTACAGGTACCTGTCTTGACGTCCCATAGTCTCACCGTATAATCTACACTTCCCGATACGATGAACTCTGAATCACTGGATATAGCCACAGCATATAGAGAATCTGTGTGACCACTCATGGTCTTACAGGTACCTGTCTTGACGTCCCATAGTCTCGCCGTATTATCTCAACTTCCCGATACGATGAACTCTGAATCACTGGATATAGCCACAGCAGATACATACCATGTGTGACCACTCATGGTCTTACAGGTACCTGTCTTGACGTTCCATAGTCTCACCGTCTTATCTCTACTTCCCGATACGATGAACTCTGAATCACTGGATATTGCCACAGCATATACAGAATCTGTGTGACCACACATGGTCTTACAGGTACCTGTCTTGACGTCCCATAGTCTCACCGTCTAATCATCACTTCCCGATACGATGAACTCTGAATCACTGGATATAGCCACAGATAATACTGAATCTGTGTGACCACTCATGGTCTTACAGGTACCTGTCTTGACGTCCCATAGTCTCACCGTATTATCATAACTTCCCGATACGATGAACTCTGAATCACTGGATATAGCCACAGATAATACTCAATTTGTGTGACCACTCATGGTCTTACAGGTACCTGTCTTGACGTCCCATAGTCTCACCGTATAATCTGCACTTCTCGATACGATGAACTCTGAATCACTGGATATAGCCACAGATAATACTCAATTTGTGTGACCACTCATGGTCTTACAGGTACCTGTCTTGACGTCCCATAGTCTCACCGTATTATCATAACTTCCCGATACGATGAACTCTGAATCACTGGATATTGCCACAGCATATACAGAATCTGTGTGACCACTCATGGTCTTACAGGTACCTGTCTTGACGTCCCATAGTCTCACCGTATTATCATAACTTCCCGATACGATGAACTCTGAATCACTGGATATAGCCACAGCATACACATAATTTGTGTGACCACTCATGGTCTTACAGGTACCTGTCTTGACGTTCCATAGTCTCACCGTCTTATCTACACTTCCCGATACGATGAACTCTGAATCACTGGATATAGCCACAGCAGATACTTACCATGTGTGACCACTCATGGTCTTACAGGTACCTGTCTTGACGTCCCATAGTCTCACCGTCTAGTCATCACTTCCCGATACGATGAACTCTGAATCACTGGATATAGCCACAGCATATACAGAACTAGTGTGACCACTCATGGTCTTACAGGTACCTGTCTTGACGTCCCATAGTCTCACCGTCTAATCTGCACTTCTCGATACGATGAACTCTGAATCACTGGATATAGCCACAGATAATACTCAATTTGTGTGACCACTCATGGTCTTACAGGTACCTGTCTTGACGTCCCATAGTCTCACCGTATAATCTGCACTTCTCGATACGATGAACTCTGAATCACTGGATATAGCCACAGATAATACTCAATTTGTGTGACCACTCATGGTCTTACAGGTACCTGTCTTGACGTCCCATAGTCTCACCGTATTATCATGACTTCCCGATACGATGAACTCTGAATCACTGGATATAGCCACAGATAATACTGAATCTGTGTGACCACTCATGGTCTTACAGGTACCTGTCTTGACGTCCCATAGTCTCACCGTCTTATCTACACTTCCCGATACGATGAACTCTGAATCACTGGATATAGCCACAGATAATACTGAATCTGTGTGACCACTCATGGTCTTACAGGTACCTGTCTTGACGTCCCATAGTCTCACCGTATTATCTACACTTCCCGATACGATGAACTCTGAATCACTGGATATAGCCACAGCAGATACTTACCATGTGTGACCACTCATGGTCTTACAGGTACCTGTCTTGACGTCCCATAGTCTCACCGTATTATCATAACTTCCCGATACGATGAACTCTGAATCACTGGATATAGCCACAGCAGATACATACCATGTGTGACCACTCATGGTCTTACAGGTACCTGTCTTGACGTCCCATAGTCTCACCGTCTAGTCATCACTTCCCGATACGATGAACTCTGAATCACTGGATATAGCCACAGATAATACTGAATCTGTGTGACCACTCATGGTCTTACAGGTACCTGTCTTGACGTCCCATAGTCTCACCGTCTAGTCATCACTTCCCGATACGATGAACTCTGAATCACTGGATATAGCCACAGATAATACTGAATCTGTGTGACCACTCATGGTCTTACAGGTACCTGTCTTGATGTCCCATAGTCTCACCGTCTTATCTACACTTCCCGATACGATGAACTCTGAATCACTGGATATAGCCACAGATAATAATGAATCTGTGTGACCACTCATGGTCTTACAGGTACCTGTCTTGATGTCCCTTAGTCTCACCGTCTTATCTACACTTCCCGATACGATGAACTCTGAATCACTGGATATAGCCACAGCATATAGAGAATCTGTGTGACCACTCATGGTCTTACAGGTACCTGTCTTGACGTCCCATAGTCTCACCGTCTTATCTACACTTCCCGATACGATGAACTCTGAATCACTGGATATAGCCACAGCATATACAGAATATGTGTGACCACTCATGGTCTTACAGGTACCTGTCTTAACGTCCCATAGTCTCACCGTATTATCTCAACTTCCCGATACGATGAACTCTGAATCACTGGATATAGCCACAGATAATACTCAATCTGTGTGACCACTCATGGTCTTACAGGTACCTGTCTTGACGTTCCATAGTCTCACCGTCTCATCATAACTTCCCGATACGATGAACTCTGAATCACTGGATATTGCCACAGCATATACAGAATCTGTGTGACCACACATGGTCTTACAGGTACCTGTCTTGACGTCCCATAGTCTCACCGTATTATCTGAACTTCCCGATACGATGAACTCCGAATCACACGATATAGCCACAGATAATACTGAATCTGTGTGACCACTCATGGTCTTACAGGTACCTGTCTTGACGTCCCATAGTCTCACCGTATTATCATCACTTCCCGATACGATGAAATCTGAATCACTGGATATAGCCACAGATAATACATACCATGTGTGACCACTCATGGTCTTACAGGTACCTGTCTTGACCTCCCATAGTCTCACCGTCTAGTCATCACTTCCCGATACGATGAACTCCGAATCACTGGATATAGCCACAGCAGATACATACCATGTGTGACCACTCATGGTCTTACAGGTACCTGTCTTGACGTCCCATAGTCTCACCGTATGATCTTAACTTCCCGATACGATGAACTCTGAATCACTGGATATAGCCACAGATAATACTCAATTTGTGTTACCACTCATGGTCTTACAGGTACCTGTCTTGACGTCCCATAGTCTCACCGTATTATCTGAACTTCCCGATACGATGAACTCCGAATCACTGGATATAGCCACAGCAGATACATACCATGTGTGACCACTCATGGTCTTACAGGTACCTGTCTTGACGTCCCATAGTCTCACCGTATAATCTACACTTCCCGATACGATGAACTCTGAATCACTGGATATAGCCACAGCATATAGAGAATCTGTGTGACCACTCATGGTCTTACAGGTACCTGTCTTGACGTCCCATAGTCTCACCGTCTAGTCATCACTTCCCGATACGATGAACTCCGAATCACTGGATATAGCCACAGCAGATACATACCATGTGTGACCACTCATGGTCTTACAGGTACCTGTCTTGACGTCCCATAGTCTCACCGTATTATCATGACTTCCCGATACGATGAACTCTGAATCACTGGATATAGCCACAGATAATAATGAATCTGTGTGACCACTCATGGTCTTACAGGTACCTGTCTTGACGTCCCATAGTCTCACCGTCTCATATCTACTTCACGATACGATGAACTCTGAATCACTGGATATAGCCACAGATAATACATACCATGTGTGACCACTCATGGTCTTACAGGTACCTGTCTTGACGTCCCATAGTCTCACCGTCTAGTCATCACTTCCCGATACGATGAACTCTGAATCACTGGATATAGCCACAGATAATACTGAATCTGTGTGACCACTCATGGTCTTACAGGTACCTGTCTTGACGTCCCATAGTCTCACCGTCTTATCTACACTTCCCGATACGATGAACTCCGAATCACTGGATATAGCCACAGCATATAGAGAATATGTGTGACCACTCATGGTCTTACAGGTACCTGTCTTGACGTCCCATAGTCTCACCGTATTATCATGACTTCCCGATACGATGAACTCTGAATCACTGGATATAGCCACAGCATATAGAGAATCTGTGTGACCACTCATGGTCTTACAGGTACCTGTCTTGACGTCCCATAGTCTCACCGTCTAGTCATCACTTCCCGATACGATGAACTCCGAATCACTGGATATAGCCACAGCAGATACATACCATGTGTGACCACTCATGGTCTTACAGGTACCTGTCTTGACGTCCCATAGTCTCACCGTCTTATCTACACTTCCCGATACGATGAACTCTGAATCACTGGATATTGCCACAGCATATACAGAATCTGTGTGACCACACATGGTCTTACAGGTACCTGTCTTGACGTCCCATAGTCTCACCGTCTAGTCATCACTTCCCGATACGATGAACTCCGAATCACTGGATATAGCCACAGCAGATACATACCATGTGTGAACACACATGGTCTTACAGGTACCTGTCTTGACGTCCCATAGTCTCACCGTCTCATCTCTACTTCCCGATACGATGAACTCTGAATCACTGGATATAGCCACAGATAATACATACCATGTGTGACCACTCATGGTCTTACAGGTACCTGTCTTGACGTCCCATAGTCTCACCGTCTAGTCATCACTTCCCGATACGATGAACTCTGAATCACTGGATATTGCCACAGCATATACAGAATCTGTGTGACCACACATGGTCTTACAGGTACCTGTCTTGACGTCCCATAGTCTCACCGTATTATCTGAACTTCCCGATACGATGAACTCTGAATCACTGGATATAGCCACAGATAATACATAACTAGTGTGACCACTCATGGTCTTACAGGTACCTGTCTTGACGTCCCATAGTCTCAACGTATTATCATGACTTCCCGATACGATGAACTCTGAATCACTGGATATAGCCACAGCAGATACATACCATGTGTGAACACACATGGTCTTACAGGTACCTGTCTTGACGTCCCATAGTCTCACCGTCTCATCTCTACTTCACGATACGATGAACTCTGAATCACTGGATATAGCCACAGCAGATACTTACCATGTGTGACCACTCATGGTCTTACAGGTACCTGTCTTGACGTCCCATAGTCTCACCGTCTAGTCATCACTTCCCGATACGATGAACTCTGAATCACTGGATATAGCCACAGCAGATACATACCATGTGTGACCACTCATGGTCTTACAGGTACCTGTCTTGACGTCCCATAGTCTCACCGTCTCATCTCTACTTCCCGATACGATGAACTCTGAATCACTGGATATAGCCACAGCAGATACATACCATGTGTGACCACTCATGGTCTTACAGGTACCTGTCTTGACGTCCCATAGTCTCACCGTCTTATCTCTACTTCCCGATACGATGAACTCTGAATCACTGGATATTGCCACAGATAATACTGAATCTGTGTGACCACTCATGGTCTTACAGGTACCTGTCTTGACGTCCCATAGTCTCACCGTCTCATCTCTACTTCCCGATACGATGAACTCTGAATCACTGGATATAGCCACAGATAATAATGAATCTGTGTGACCACTCATGGTCTTACAGGTACCTGTCTTGACGTCCCATAGTCTCACCGTCTTATCTACACTTCCCGATACGATGAACTCCGAATCACTGGATATAGCCACAGCAGATACATACCATGTGTGAACACACATGGTCTTACAGGTACCTGTCTTGACGTCCCATAGTCTCACCGTCTCATCTCTACTTCCCGATACGATGAACTCTGAATCACTGGATATAGCCACAGCAGATACTTACCATGTGTGACCACTCATGGTCTTACAAGTACCTGTCTTGACGTCCCATAGTCTCACCGTATAATCATGACTTCCCGATACGATGAACTCTGAATCACTGGATATTGCCACAGCATATACAGAATCTGTGTGACCACACATGGTCTTACAGGTACCTGTCTTAACGTCCCATAGTCTCACCGTATTATCTGAACTTCCCGATACGATGAACTCTGAATCACTGGATATAGCCACAGATAATACATAACTAGTGTGACCACTCATGGTCTTACAGGTACCTGTCTTGACGTCCCATAGTCTCACCGTATTATCATGACTTCCCGATACGATGAACTCTGAATCACTGGATATTGCCACAGCATATAGAGAATCTGTGTGAACACTCATGGTCTTACAGGTACCTGTCTTGACGTCCCATAGTCTCACCGTATTATCATAACTTCCCGATACGATGAACTCTGAATCACTGGATATAGCCACAGCAGATACATACCATGTGTGACCACTCATGGTCTTACAGGTACCTGTCTTGACGTCCCATAGTCTCACCGTCTAGTCATCACTTCCCGATACGATGAACTCCGAATCACTGGATATAGCCACAGATAATACTCAATCTGTGTGACCACTCATGGTCTTACAGGTACCTGTCTTGATGTCCCTTAGTCTCACCGTCTTATCTACACTTTCCGATACGATGAACTCTGAATCACTGGATATAGCCACAGATCAAACCTAATTAGTGTGACCACTCATGGTCTTACAGGTACCTGTCTTGACGTCCCATAGTCTCACCGTCTAGTCATCACTTCCCGATACGATGAACTCTGAATCACTGGATATAGCCACAGATAATACATAACTAGTGTGACCACTCATGGTCTTACAGGTACCTGTCTTGACGTCCCATAGTCTCACCGTATTATCTGAACTTCCCGATACGATGAACTCCGAATCACTGGATATAGCCACAGCAGATACATACCATGTGTGACCACTCATGGTCTTACAGGTACCTGTCTTGACGTCCCATAGTCTCACCGTATAATCTACACTTCCCGATACGATGAACTCTGAATCACTGGATATAGCCACAGCATATACAGAATATGTGTGACCACTCATGGTCTTACAGGTACCTGTCTTGACGTCCCATAGTCTCACCGTCTAGTCATCACTTCCCGATACGATGAACTCTGAATCACTGGATATAGCCACAGCATATAGAGAATCTGTGTGACCACTCATGGTCTTACAGGTACCTGTCTTGACGTCCCATAGTCTCACCGTATTATCATGACTTCTCGATACGATGAACTCTGAATCACTGGATATAGCCACAGCAGATACTTACCATGTGTGACCACTCATGGTCTTACAGGTACCTGTCTTGACGTCCCATAGTCTCGCCGTATTATCTCAACTTCCCGATACGATGAACTCTGAATCACTGGATATAGCCACAGATAATACTGAATCTGTGTGACCACTCATGGTCTTACAGGTACCTGTCTTGACGTCCCATAGTCTCACCGTCTTATCTACACTTCCCGATACGATGAACTCTGAATCACTGGATATAGCCATAGATAATACATACCATGTGTGACCACTCATGGTCTTACAGGTACCTGTCTTGACGTCCCATAGTCTCACCGTCTAGTCATCACTTCCCGATACGATGAACTCCGAATCACTGGATATAGCCACAGCAGATACATACCATGTGTGACCACTCATGGTCTTACAGGTACCTGTCTTGACGTCCCATAGTCTCACCGTCTCATCTCTACTTCACGATACGATGAACTCTGAATCACTGGATATAGCCACAGCAGATACATACCATGTGTGAACACACATGGTCTTACAGGTACCTGTCTTGACGTCCCATAGTCTCACCGTATAATCATAACTTCCCGATACGATGAACTCTGAATCACTGGATATAGCCACAGCAGATACTTACCATGTGTGATCACTCATGGTCTTACAAGTACCTGTCTTGACGTCCCATAGTCTCACCGTCTCATCTCTACTTCCCGATACGATGAACTCTGAATCACTGGATATAGCCACACATAATACATACCATGTGTGAACACTCATGGTCTTACAGGTACCTGTCTTGACGTCCCATAGTCTCACCGTATTATCTGAACTTCCCGATACGATGAACTCTGAATCACTGGATATAGCCACAGCAGATACATACCATGTGTGACCACTCATGGTCTTACAGGTACCTGTCTTGACGTCCCATAGTCTCACCGTCTAATCATCACTTCCCGATACGATGAACTCTGAATCACTGGATATAGCCACAGCATATAGAGAATATGTGTGACCACTCATGGTCTTACAGGTACCTGTCTTGACGTCCCATAGTCTCACCGTATTATCTGAACTTCCCGATACGATGAACTCTGAATCACTGGATATAGCCACAGATAATACATACCATGTGTGACCACACATGGTCTTACAGGTACCTGTCTTGATGTCCCATAGTCTCACCGTCTAGTCATCACTTCCCGATACGATGAACTCCGAATCACTGGATATAGCCACAGCATATAGAGAATCTGTGTGACCACTCATGGTCTTACAGGTACCTGTCTTGACGTCCCATAGTCTCACCGTATAATCATAACTTCCCGATACGATGAACTCTGAATCACTGGATATAGCCACAGCAGATACTTACCATGTGTGATCACTCATGGTCTTACAAGTACCTGTCTTGACGTCCCATAGTCTCACCGTCTCATCTCTACTTCCCGATACGATGAACTCTGAATCACTGGATATAGCCACACATAATACATACCATGTGTGAACACTCATGGTCTTACAGGTACCTGTCTTGACGTCCCATAGTCTCACCGTATTATCTGAACTTCCCGATACGATGAACTCTGAATCACTGGATATAGCCACAGCAGATAATACTGAATCTGTGTGACCACTCATGGTCTTACAGGTACCTGTCTTGACGTCCCATAGTCTCACCGTCTTATCTACACTTCCCGATACGATGAACTCTGAATCACTGGATATAGCCATAGATAATACATACCATGTGTGACCACTCATGGTCTTACAGGTACCTGTCTTGACGTCCCATAGTCTCACCGTCTAGTCATCACTTCCCGATACGATGAACTCCGAATCACTGGATATAGCCACAGCAGATACATACCATGTGTGACCACTCATGGTCTTACAGGTACCTGTCTTGACGTCCCATAGTCTCACCGTCTCATCTCTACTTCACGATACGATGAACTCTGAATCACTGGATATAGCCACAGCAGATACATACCATGTGTGAACACACATGGTCTTACAGGTACCTGTCTTGACGTCCCATAGTCTCACCGTCTAGTCATCACTTCCCGATACGATGAACTCTGAATCACTGGATATAGCCACAGCATATAGAGAATCTGTGTGACCACTCATGGTCTTACAGGTACCTGTCTTGACGTCCCATAGTCTCACCGTCTAGTCATCACTTCCCGATACGATGAACTCCGAATCACTGGATATAGCCACAGCAGATACATACCATGTGTGACCACTCATGGTCTTACAGGTACCTGTCTTGACGTTCCATAGTCTCACCGTCTTATCTCTACTTCCCGATACGATGAACTCTGAATCACTGGATATTGCCACAGCATATACAGAATCTGTGTGACCACACATGGTCTTACAGGTACCTGTCTTGACGTCCCATAGTCTCACCGTATTATCTGAACTTCCCGATACGATGAACTCTGAATCACTGGATATAGCCACAGATAATACTCAATCTGTGTGACCACTCATGGTCTTACAGGTACCTGTCTTGACGTCCCATAGTCTCACCGTCTTATCTACACTTCCCGATACGATGAACTCTGAATCACTGGATATAGCCACAGCATATACAGAATATGTAAACAAATGAGGTCTTACAGGTACCTGTCTTGACGTCCCATAGTCTCACCGTCTAATCATCACTTCCCGATACGATGAACTCTGAATCACTGGATATAGCCACAGCATATAGAGAATCTGTGTGACCACTCATGGTCTTACAGGTACCTGTCTTGACGTCCCATAGTCTCACCGTATTATCATAACTTCCCGATACGATGAACTCTGAATCACTGGATATAGCCACAGATAATACATAACTAGTGTGACCACTCATGGTCTTACAGGTACCTGTCTTGACGTCCCATAGTCTCACCGTCTAATCATCACTTCCCGATACGATGAACTCTGAATCACTGGATATAGCCACAGCATATACAGAATATGTGTGACCACACATGGTCTTACAGGTACCTGTCTTGACGTCCCATAGTCTCACCGTCTAGTCATCACTTCCCGATACGATGAACTCCGAATCACTGGATATAGCCACAGCATATAGAGAATCAGTGTGACCACTCATGGTCTTACAGGTACCTGTCTTGACGTCCCATAGTCTCACCGTATTATCATAACTTCCCGATACGATGAACTCTGAATCACTGGATATAGCCACAGCATATACAGAATCTGTGTGACCACTCATGGTCTTACAGGTACCTGTCTTGACGTCCCATAGTCTCACCGTCTTATCTACACTTCCCGATACGATGAACTCTGAATCACTGGATATAGCCACAGCAGATACTTACCATGTGTGACCACTCATGGTCTTACAGGTACCTGTCTTGACGTTCCATAGTCTCACCGTCTAGTCATCACTTCCCGATACGATGAACTCCGAATCACTGGATATAGCCACAGCAGATACTTACCATGTGTGACCACTCATGGTCTTACAGGTACCTGTCTTGACGTCCCATAGTCTCACCGTCTTATCTACACTTCCCGATACGATGAACTCTGAATCACTGGATATAGCCACAGCATATACAGAATATGTAAACAAATGAGGTCTTACAGGTACCTGTCTTGACGTCCCATAGTCTCACCGTCTAATCATCACTTCCCGATACGATGAACTCTGAATCACTGGATATAGCCACAGCATATAGAGAATATGTGTGACCACTCATGGTCTTACAGGTACCTGTCTTGACGTCCCATAGTCTCACCGTATTATCTGAACTTCCCGATACGATGAACTCTGAATCACTGGATATAGCCACAGCAGATACATACCATGTGTGACCACACATGGTCTTACAGGTACCTGTCTTGACGTCCCATAGTCTCACCGTCTAGTCATCACTTCCCGATACGATGAACTCCGAATCACTGGATATAGCCACAGCATATAGAGAATCTGTGTGACCACTCATGGTCTTACAGGTACCTGTCTTGACGTCCCATAGTCTCACCGTATTATCATAACTTCCCGATACGATGAACTCTGAATCACTGGATATAGCCACAGCATATACAGAATCTGTGTGACCACTCATGGTCTTACAGGTACCTGTCATGACGTCCCATAGTCTCACCGTATTATCTGAACTTCCCGATACGATGAACTCTGAATCACTGGATATAGCCACAGCATATAGAGAATCTGTGTGACCACTCATGGTCTTACAGGTACCTGTCTTGACGTCCCATAGTCTCACCGTCTCATCATCACTTCCCGATACGATGAACTCTGAATCACTGGATATAGCCACAGATAATAATGAATCTGTGTGACCACTCATGGTCTTACAGGTACCTGTCTTGACGTCCCATAGTCTCACCGTATTATCTGAACTTCCCGATACGATGAACTCTGAATCACTGGATATAGCCACAGATAATACTCAATCTGTGTGACCACTCATGGTCTTACAGGTACCTGTCTTGACGTCCCATAGTCTCACCGTATTATCATGACTTCCCGATACGATGAACTCTGAATCACTGGATATAGCCATAGATAATACATACCATGTGTGACCACTCATGGTCTTACAGGTACCTGTCTTGACGTCCCATAGTCTCACCGTCTCATCTCTACTTCCCGATACGATGAACTCTGAATCACTGGATATAGCCACAGCAGATACTTACCATGTGTGACCACTCATGGTCTTACAGGTACCTGTCTTGACGTCCCATAGTCTCACCGTATTATCATGACTTCCCGATACGATGAACTCTGAATCACTGGATATAGCCACAGATAATACATAACTAGTGTGACCACTCATGGTCTTACAGGTACCTGTCTTGACGTCCCATAGTCTCACCGTATTATCATGACTTCCCGATACGATGAACTCTGAATCACTGGATATAGCCACAGCATATAGAGAATCTGTGTGAACACTCATGGTCTTACAGGTACCTGTCTTGACGTCCCATAGTCTCACCGTATTATCATAACTTCCCGATACGATGAACTCTGAATCACTGGATATAGCCACAGCAGATACATACCATGTGTGACCACTCATGGTCTTACAGGTACCTGTCTTGACGTTCCATAGTCTCACCGTCTTATCTCTACTTCCCGATACGATGAACTCTGAATCACTGGATATTGCCACAGCATATACAGAATCTGTGTGACCACACATGGTCTTACAGGTACCTGTCTTGACGTCCCATAGTCTCACCGTCTAATCATCACTTCCCGATACGATGAACTCTGAATCACTGGATATAGCCACAGATAATACATAACTAGTGTGACCACTCATGGTCTTACAGGTACCTGTCTTGACGTCCCATAGTCTCACCGTATTATCATGACTTCCCGATACGATGAACTCTGAATCACTGGATATAGCCACAGATAATACTCAATCTGTGTGACCACTCATGGTCTTACAGGTACCTGTCTTGACGTCCCATAGTCTCACCGTCTAGTCATCACTTCCCGATACGATGAACTCTGAATCACTGGATATAGCCACAGATAATACATAACTAGTGTGACCACTCATGGTCTTACAGGTACCTGTCTTGACGTCCCATAGTCTCACCGTCTTATCTACACTTCCCGATACGATGAACTCTGAATCACTGGATATAGCCACAGCATATAGAGAATCTGTGTGACCACTCATGGTCTTACAGGTACCTGTCTTGACGTCCCATAGTCTCACCGTCTCATCATCACTTCCCGATACGATGAACTCTGAATCACTGGATATAGCCACAGCAGATACATACCATGTGTGACCACACATGGTCTTACAGGTACCTGTCTTGACGTCCCATAGTCTCACCGTCTAGTCATCACTTCCCGATACGATGAACTCCGAATCACTGGATATAGCCACAGCATATAGAGAATCTGTGTGACCACTCATGGTCTTACAGGTACCTGTCTTGACGTCCCATAGTCTCACCGTATTATCATAACTTCCCGATACGATGAACTCTGAATCACTGGATATAGCCACAGCATATACAGAATCTGTGTGACCACTCATGGTCTTACAGGTACCTGTCATGACGTCCCATAGTCTCACCGTATTATCTGAACTTCCCGATACGATGAACTCTGAATCACTGGATATAGCCACAGCATATAGAGAATCTGTGTGACCACTCATGGTCTTACAGGTACCTGTCTTGACGTCCCATAGTCTCACCGTCTCATCATCACTTCCCGATACGATGAACTCTGAATCACTGGATATAGCCACAGATAATAATGAATCTGTGTGACCACTCATGGTCTTACAGGTACCTGTCTTGACGTCCCATAGTCTCACCGTATTATCTGAACTTCCCGATACGATGAACTCTGAATCACTGGATATAGCCACAGATAATACTCAATCTGTGTGACCACTCATGGTCTTACAGGTACCTGTCTTGACGTCCCATAGTCTCACCGTATTATCATGACTTCCCGATACGATGAACTCTGAATCACTGGATATAGCCATATATAATACATACCATGTGTGACCACTCATGGTCTTACAGGTACCTGTCTTGACGTCCCATAGTCTCACCGTCTCATCTCTACTTCCCGATACGATGAACTCTGAATCACTGGATATAGCCACAGCAGATACTTACCATGTGTGACCACTCATGGTCTTACAGGTACCTGTCTTGACGTCCCATAGTCTCACCGTATTATCATGACTTCCCGATACGATGAACTCTGAATCACTGGATATAGCCACAGATAATACATAACTAGTGTGACCACTCATGGTCTTACAGGTACCTGTCTTGACGTCCCATAGTCTCACCGTATTATCATGACTTCCCGATACGATGAACTCTGAATCACTGGATATAGCCACAGCATATAGAGAATCTGTGTGAACACTCATGGTCTTACAGGTACCTGTCTTGACGTCCCATAGTCTCACCGTCTCATCATCACTTCCCGATACGATGAACTCTGAATCACTGGATATAGCCACAGATAATAATGAATCTGTGTGACCACTCATGGTCTTACAGGTACCTGTCTTGACGTCCCATAGTCTCACCGTCTTATCTCTACTTCCCGATACGATGAACTCTGAATCACTGGATATTGCCACAGATAATACATAACTAGTGTGACCACTCATGGTCTTACAGGTACCTGTCTTGACGTCCCATAGTCTCACCGTCTTATCTACACTTCCCGATACGATGAACTCTGAATCACTGGATATAGCCACAGATAATACATAACTAGTGTGACCACTCATGGTCTTACAGGTACCTGTCTTGACGTCCCATAGTCTCACCGTATTATCATGACTTCCCGATACGATGAACTCTGAATCACTGGATATAGCCACAGATAATACTCAATCTGTGTGACCACTCATGGTCTTACAGGTACCTGTCTTGACGTCCCATAGTCTCACCGTCTAGTCATCACTTCCCGATACGATGAACTCTGAATCACTGGATATAGCCACAGATAATACATAACTAGTGTGACCACTCATGGTCTTACAGGTACCTGTCTTGACGTCCCATAGTCTCACCGTCTTATCTACACTTCCCGATACGATGAACTCTGAATCACTGGATATAGCCACAGCATATAGAGAATCTGTGTGACCACTCATGGTCTTACAGGTACCTGTCTTGACGTCCCATAGTCTCACCGTCTAGTCATCACTTCCCGATACGATGAACTCCGAATCACTGGATATAGCCACAGCATATACAGAATCTGTGTGACCACTCATGGTCTTACAGGTACCTGTCTTGACGTTCCATAGTCTCACCGTCTTATCTACACTTCCCGATACGATGAACTCTGAATCACTGGATATTGCCACAGCATATACAGAATCTGTGTGACCACTCATGGTCTTACAGGTACCTGTCTTGACGTCCCATAGTCTCACCGTATTATCATAACTTCCCGATACGATGAACTCTGAATCACTGGATATAGCCACAGCATATACATAACTAGTGTGACCACTCATGGTCTTACAGGTACCTGTCTTGACGTCCCATAGTCTCACCGTCTAGTCATCACTTCCCGATACGATGAACTCTGAATCACTGGATATAGCCACAGCATATACAGAATCTGTGTGACCACTCATGGTCTTACAGGTACCTGTCTTGACGTCCCATAGTCTCACCGTCTTATCTACACTTCCCGATACGATGAACTCTGAATCACTGGATATTGCCACAGCATATAGAGAATATGTGTGACCACTCATGGTCTTACAGGTACCTGTCTTGACGTCCCATAGTCTCACCGTATTATCATGACTTCCCGATACGATGAACTCTGAATCACTGGATATAGCCACAGATAATACATAACTAGTGTGACCACACATGGTCTTACAGGTACCTGTCTTGACGTCCCATAGTCTCACCGTATAATCATAACTTCCCGATACGATGAACTCTGAATCACTGGATATAGCCACAGATAATAATGAATCTGTGTGACCACTCATGGTCTTACAGGTACCTGTCTTGACGTCCCATAGTCTCACCGTCTCATCATAACTTCCCGATACGATGAACTCTGAATCACTGGATATAGCCACAGATAATACATACCATGTGTGACCACTCATGGTCTTACAGGTACCTGTCTTGACGTCCCATAGTCTCACCGTCTTATCTACACTTCCCGATACGATGAACTCTGAATCACTGGATATAGCCACAGATAATACTCAATCTGTGTGACCACTCATGGTCTTACAGGTACCTGTCTTGACGTCCCATAGTCTCACCGTATTATCATAACTTCCCGATACGATGAACTCTGAATCACTGGATATAGCCACAGCATATACATAACTAGTGTGACCACTCATGGTCTTACAGGTACCTGTCTTGACGTTCCATAGTCTCACCGTCTTATCTACACTTCCCGATACGATGAACTCTGAATCACTGGATATTGCCACAGCATATACAGAATCTGTGTGACCACTCATGGTCTTACAGGTACCTGTCTTGACGTCCCATAGTCTCACCGTCTTATCTACACTTCCCGATACGATGAACTCTGAATCACTGGATATAGCCACAGATAATACATAACTAGTGTGACCACACATGGTCTTACAGGTACCTGTCTTGACGTCCCATAGTCTCACCGTATAATCATAACTTCCCGATACGATGAACTCTGAATCACTGGATATAGCCACAGCAGATACTTACCATGTGTGACCACTCATGGTCTTACAAGTACCTGTCTTGACGTCCCATAGTCTCACCGTCTCATCTCTACTTCCCGATACGATGAACTCTGAATCACTGGATATAGCCACAGATAATACATACCATGTGTGACCACTCATGGTCTTACAGGTACCTGTCTTGACGTCCCATAGTCTCACCGTCTTATCTACACTTCCCGATACGATGAACTCTGAATCACTGGATATAGCCACAGATAATACTCAATCTGTGTGACCACTCATGGTCTTACAGGTACCTGTCTTAACGTCCCATAGTCTCACCGTCTAGTCATCACTTCCCGATACGATGAACTCTGAATCACTGGATATAGCCACAGCATATAGAGAATATGTGTGACCACTCATGGTCTTACAGGTACCTGTCTTGACGTCCCATAGTCTCACCGTCTCATCTCTACTTCCCGATACGATGAACTCTGAATCACTGGATATAGCCACAGCAGATACTTACCATGTGTGACCACTCATGGTCTTACAGGTACCTGTCTTGACGTCCCATAGTCTCACCGTATTATCATGACTTCCCGATACGATGAACTCTGAATCACTGGATATAGCCACAGATAATACATAACTAGTGTGACCACTCATGGTCTTACAGGTACCTGTCTTGACGTCCCATAGTCTCACCGTATTATCATGACTTCCCGATACGATGAACTCTGAATCACTGGATATAGCCACAGCATATAGAGAATCTGTGTGAACACTCATGGTCTTACAGGTACCTGTCTTGACGTCCCATAGTCTCACCGTCTCATCATCACTTCCCGATACGATGAACTCTGAATCACTGGATATAGCCACAGATAATAATGAATCTGTGTGACCACTCATGGTCTTACAGGTACCTGTCTTGACGTCCCATAGTCTCACCGTCTTATCTCTACTTCCCGATACGATGAACTCTGAATCACTGGATATTGCCACAGATAATACATAACTAGTGTGACCACTCATGGTCTTACAGGTACCTGTCTTGACGTCCCATAGTCTCACCGTCTTATCTACACTTCCCGATACGATGAACTCTGAATCACTGGATATAGCCACAGATAATACATAACTAGTGTGACCACTCATGGTCTTACAGGTACCTGTCTTGACGTCCCATAGTCTCACCGTATTATCATGACTTCCCGATACGATGAACTCTGAATCACTGGATATAGCCACAGATAATACTCAATCTGTGTGACCACTCATGGTCTTACAGGTACCTGTCTTGACGTCCCATAGTCTCACCGTCTAGTCATCACTTCCCGATACGATGAACTCTGAATCACTGGATATAGCCACAGATAATACATAACTAGTGTGACCACTCATGGTCTTACAGGTACCTGTCTTGACGTCCCATAGTCTCACCGTCTTATCTACACTTCCCGATACGATGAACTCTGAATCACTGGATATAGCCACAGCATATAGAGAATCTGTGTGACCACTCATGGTCTTACAGGTACCTGTCTTGACGTCCCATAGTCTCACCGTCTAGTCATCACTTCCCGATACGATGAACTCCGAATCACTGGATATAGCCACAGCATATACAGAATCTGTGTGACCACTCATGGTCTTACAGGTACCTGTCTTGACGTTCCATAGTCTCACCGTCTTATCTACACTTCCCGATACGATGAACTCTGAATCACTGGATATTGCCACAGCATATACAGAATCTGTGTGACCACTCATGGTCTTACAGGTACCTGTCTTGACGTCCCATAGTCTCACCGTATTATCATAACTTCCCGATACGATGAACTCTGAATCACTGGATATAGCCACAGCATATACATAACTAGTGTGACCACTCATGGTCTTACAGGTACCTGTCTTGACGTCCCATAGTCTCACCGTCTAGTCATCACTTCCCGATACGATGAACTCTGAATCACTGGATATAGCCACAGCATATACAGAATCTGTGTGACCACTCATGGTCTTACAGGTACCTGTCTTGACGTCCCATAGTCTCACCGTCTTATCTACACTTCCCGATACGATGAACTCTGAATCACTGGATATTGCCACAGCATATAGAGAATATGTGTGACCACTCATGGTCTTACAGGTACCTGTCTTGACGTCCCATAGTCTCACCGTATTATCATGACTTCCCGATACGATGAACTCTGAATCACTGGATATAGCCACAGATAATACATAACTAGTGTGACCACACATGGTCTTACAGGTACCTGTCTTGACGTCCCATAGTCTCACCGTATAATCATAACTTCCCGATACGATGAACTCTGAATCACTGGATATAGCCACAGATAATAATGAATCTGTGTGACCACTCATGGTCTTACAGGTACCTGTCTTGACGTCCCATAGTCTCACCGTCTCATCATAACTTCCCGATACGATGAACTCTGAATCACTGGATATAGCCACAGATAATACATACCATGTGTGACCACTCATGGTCTTACAGGTACCTGTCTTGACGTCCCATAGTCTCACCGTCTTATCTACACTTCCCGATACGATGAACTCTGAATCACTGGATATAGCCACAGATAATACTCAATCTGTGTGACCACTCATGGTCTTACAGGTACCTGTCTTGACGTCCCATAGTCTCACCGTATTATCATAACTTCCCGATACGATGAACTCTGAATCACTGGATATAGCCACAGCATATACATAACTAGTGTGACCACTCATGGTCTTACAGGTACCTGTCTTGACGTTCCATAGTCTCACCGTCTTATCTACACTTCCCGATACGATGAACTCTGAATCACTGGATATTGCCACAGCATATACAGAATCTGTGTGACCACTCATGGTCTTACAGGTACCTGTCTTGACGTCCCATAGTCTCACCGTCTTATCTACACTTCCCGATACGATGAACTCTGAATCACTGGATATAGCCACAGATAATACATAACTAGTGTGACCACACATGGTCTTACAGGTACCTGTCTTGACGTCCCATAGTCTCACCGTATAATCATAACTTCCCGATACGATGAACTCTGAATCACTGGATATAGCCACAGCAGATACTTACCATGTGTGACCACTCATGGTCTTACAAGTACCTGTCTTGACGTCCCATAGTCTCACCGTCTCATCTCTACTTCCCGATACGATGAACTCTGAATCACTGGATATAGCCACAGATAATACATACCATGTGTGACCACTCATGGTCTTACAGGTACCTGTCTTGACGTCCCATAGTCTCACCGTCTTATCTACACTTCCCGATACGATGAACTCTGAATCACTGGATATAGCCACAGATAATACTCAATCTGTGTGACCACTCATGGTCTTACAGGTACCTGTCTTAACGTCCCATAGTCTCACCGTCTAGTCATCACTTCCCGATACGATGAACTCTGAATCACTGGATATAGCCACAGCATATAGAGAATATGTGTGACCACTCATGGTCTTACAGGTACCTGTCTTGACGTCCCATAGTCTCACCGTCTTATCTACACTTCCCGATACGATGAACTCTGAATCACTGGATATAGCCACAGCAGATACTTACCATGTGTGACCACTCATGGTCTTACAGGTACCTGTCTTGACGTCCCATAGTCTCACCGTCTCATCTACACTTCCCGATACGATGAACTCTGAATCACTGGATATAGCCACAGCAGATACTTACCATGTGTGACCACTCATGGTCTTACAGGTACCTGTCTTGACGTCCCATAGTCTCACCGTCTCATCATAACTTCCCGATACGATGAACTCTGAATCACTGGATATAGCCATAGATAATACATGCCATGTGTGACCACTCATGGTCTTACAGGTACCTGTCTTGACGTCCCATAGTCTCACCGTCTAGTCATCACTTCCCGATACGATGAACTCCGAATCACTGGATATAGCCACAGCAGATACATACCATGTGTGACCACTCATGGTCTTACAGGTACCTGTCTTGACGTCCCATAGTCTCACCGTCTAGTCATCACTTCCCGATACGATGAACTCTGAATCACTGGATATAGCCACAGCAGATACTTACCATGTGTGACCACTCATGGTCTTACAGGTACCTGTCTTGACGTCCCATAGTCTCACCGTCTTATCTACACTTCCCGATACGATGAACTCTGAATCACTGGATATAGCCACAGATAATACATAACTAGTGTGACCACTCATGGTCTTACAGGTACCTGTCTTGACGTCCCATAGTCTCACCGTCTTATCATGACTTCCCGATACGATGAACTCTGAATCACTGGATATAGCCACAGCATATACAGAATCTGTGTGACCACACATGGTCTTACAGGTACCTGTCTTGACGTCCCATAGTCTCACCGTATTATCATGACTTCCCGATACGATGAACTCTGAATCACTGGATATAGCCACAGCATATAGAGAATCTGTGTGACCACTCATGGTCTTACAGGTACCTGTCTTGACGTCCCATAGTCTCACCGTCTTATCTACACTTCCCGATACGATGAACTCTGAATCACTGGATATTGCCACAGCATATACAGAATCTGTGTGACCACTCATGGTCTTACAGGTACCTGTCTTGACGTCCCATAGTCTCACCGTCTTATCTACACTTCCCGATACGATGAACTCTGAATCACTGGATATAGCCACAGCAGATACTTACCATGTGTGACCACTCATGGTCTTACAGGTACCTGTCTTGACGTCCCATAGTCTCACCGTCTCATCTCTACTTCCCGATACGATGAACTCTGAATCACTGGATATAGCCACAGCAGATACTTACCATGTGTGACCACTCATGGTCTTACAGGTACCTGTCTTGACGTCCCATAGTCTCACCGTCTAGTCATCACTTCCCGATACGATGAACTCCGAATCACTGGATATAGCCACAGATAATACTCAATCTGTGTGACCACTCATGGTCTTACAGGTACCTGTCTTGACGTTCCATAGTCTCACCGTCTCATCTCTACTTCCCGATACGATGAACTCCGAATCACTGGATATAGCCACAGCATATAGAGAATATGTGTGACCACTCATGGTCTTACAGGTACCTGTCTTGACGTCCCATAGTCTCACCGTCTCATCATAACTTCCCGATACGATGAACTCTGAATCACTGGATATAGCCACAGATAATACTCAATCTGTGTGACCACTCATGGTCTTACAGGTACCTGTCTTGACGTCCCATAGTCTCACCGTATTATCATGACTTCCCGATACGATGAACTCTGAATCACTGGATATAGCCACAGATAATACATAACTAGTGTGACCACTCATGGTCTTACAGGTACCTGTCTTGACGTCCCATAGTCTCACCGTCTTATCTACACTTCCCGATACGATGAACTCTGAATCACTGGATATTGCCACAGCATATACAGAATCTGTGTGACCACTCATGGTCTTACAGGTACCTGTCTTGACGTCCCATAGTCTCACCGTATGATCTTAACTTCCCGATACGATGAACTCTGAATCACTGGATATAGCCACAGCATATACATAACTAGTGTGACCACTCATGGTCTTACAGGTACCTGTCTTGACGTCCCATAGTCTCACCGTATTATCATAACTTCCCGATACGATGAACTCTGAATCACTGGATATAGCCACAGCATATACATAACTAGTGTGACCACTCATGGTCTTACAGGTACCTGTCTTGACGTTCCATAGTCTCACCGTCTAGTCATCACTTCCCGATACGATGAACTCTGAATCACTGGATATAGCCACAGATAATACATAACTAGTGTGACCACTCATGGTCTTACAGGTACCTGTCTTGACGTCCCATAGTCTCACCGTCTTATCTACACTTCCCGATACGATGAACTCTGAATCACTGGATATAGCCACAGCATATAGAGAATATGTGTGACCACTCATGGTCTTACAGGTACCTGTCTTGACGTCCCATAGTCTCACCGTCTCATCTCTACTTCCCGATACGATGAACTCTGAATCACTGGATATAGCCACAGCATATACATACCATGTGTGACCACTCATGGTCTTACAGGTACCTGTCTTGACGTTCCATAGTCTCACCGTCTTATCTACACTTCCCGATACGATGAACTCTGAATCACTGGATATAGCCACAGATAATACATAACTAGTGTGACCACTCATGGTCTTACAGGTACCTGTCTTGACGTCCCATAGTCTCACCGTCTTATCTACACTTCCCGATACGATGAACTCTGAATCACTGGATATAGCCACAGCAGATACTTACCATGTGTGACCACTCATGGTCTTACAAGTACCTGTCTTGACGTCCCATAGTCTCACCGTCTCATCTCTACTTCCCGATACGATGAACTCTGAATCACTGGATATAGCCACAGATAATACATACCATGTGTGACCACTCATGGTCTTACAGGTACCTGTCTTGACGTTCCATAGTCTCACCGTCTTATCTACACTTCCCGATACGATGAACTCTGAATCACTGGATATAGCCACAGATAATACTCAATCTGTGTGACCACTCATGGTCTTACAGGTACCTGTCTTAACGTCCCATAGTCTCACCGTCTAGTCATCACTTCCCGATACGATGAACTCTGAATCACTGGATATAGCCACAGCATATAGAGAATATGTGTGACCACTCATGGTCTTACAGGTACCTGTCTTGACGTTCCATAGTCTCACCGTCTCATCTCTACTTCCCGATACGATGAACTCCGAATCACTGGATATAGCCACAGCATATAGAGAATATGTGTGACCACTCATGGTCTTACAGGTACCTGTCTTGACGTCCCATAGTCTCACCGTCTCATCATAACTTCCCGATACGATGAACTCTGAATCACTGGATATAGCCACAGATAATACTCAATCTGTGTGACCACTCATGGTCTTACAGGTACCTGTCTTGACGTCCCATAGTCTCACCGTATTATCATGACTTCCCGATACGATGAACTCTGAATCACTGGATATAGCCACAGATAATACATAACTAGTGTGACCACTCATGGTCTTACAGGTACCTGTCTTGACGTCCCATAGTCTCACCGTCTTATCTACACTTCCCGATACGATGAACTCTGAATCACTGGATATTGCCACAGCATATACAGAATCTGTGTGACCACTCATGGTCTTACAGGTACCTGTCTTGACGTCCCATAGTCTCACCGTATGATCTTAACTTCCCGATACGATGAACTCTGAATCACTGGATATAGCCACAGCATATACATAACTAGTGTGACCACTCATGGTCTTACAGGTACCTGTCTTGACGTCCCATAGTCTCACCGTATTATCATAACTTCCCGATACGATGAACTCTGAATCACTGGATATAGCCACAGCATATACATAACTAGTGTGACCACTCATGGTCTTACAGGTACCTGTCTTGACGTTCCATAGTCTCACCGTCTAGTCATCACTTCCCGATACGATGAACTCTGAATCACTGGATATAGCCACAGATAATACATAACTAGTGTGACCACTCATGGTCTTACAGGTACCTGTCTTGACGTCCCATAGTCTCACCGTCTTATCTACACTTCCCGATACGATGAACTCTGAATCACTGGATATAGCCACAGCATATAGAGAATATGTGTGACCACTCATGGTCTTACAGGTACCTGTCTTGACGTCCCATAGTCTCACCGTCTCATCTCTACTTCCCGATACGATGAACTCTGAATCACTGGATATAGCCACAGCATATACATACCATGTGTGACCACTCATGGTCTTACAGGTACCTGTCTTGACGTTCCATAGTCTCACCGTCTTATCTACACTTCCCGATACGATGAACTCTGAATCACTGGATATAGCCACAGATAATACATAACTAGTGTGACCACTCATGGTCTTACAGGTACCTGTCTTGACGTCCCATAGTCTCACCGTCTTATCTACACTTCCCGATACGATGAACTCTGAATCACTGGATATAGCCACAGCAGATACTTACCATGTGTGACCACTCATGGTCTTACAAGTACCTGTCTTGACGTCCCATAGTCTCACCGTCTCATCTCTACTTCCCGATACGATGAACTCTGAATCACTGGATATAGCCACAGATAATACATACCATGTGTGACCACTCATGGTCTTACAGGTACCTGTCTTGACGTTCCATAGTCTCACCGTCTTATCTACACTTCCCGATACGATGAACTCTGAATCACTGGATATAGCCACAGATAATACTCAATCTGTGTGACCACTCATGGTCTTACAGGTACCTGTCTTAACGTCCCATAGTCTCACCGTCTAGTCATCACTTCCCGATACGATGAACTCTGAATCACTGGATATAGCCACAGCATATAGAGAATATGTGTGACCACTCATGGTCTTACAGGTACCTGTCTTGACGTCCCATAGTCTCACCGTCTTATCTACACTTCCCGATACGATGAACTCTGAATCACTGGATATAGCCACAGCAGATACTTACCATGTGTGACCACTCATGGTCTTACAGGTACCTGTCTTGACGTCCCATAGTCTCACCGTCTCATCTACACTTCCCGATACGATGAACTCTGAATCACTGGATATAGCCACAGCAGATACTTACCATGTGTGACCACTCATGGTCTTACAGGTACCTGTCTTGACGTCCCATAGTCTCACCGTCTAGTCATCACTTCCCGATACGATGAACTCCGAATCACTGGATATAGCCACAGATAATACTCAATCTGTGTGACCACTCATGGTCTTACAGGTACCTGTCTTGACGTTCCATAGTCTCACCGTCTCATCTCTACTTCCCGATACGATGAACTCCGAATCACTGGATATAGCCACAGCATATAGAGAATATGTGTGACCACTCATGGTCTTACAGGTACCTGTCTTGACGTCCCATAGTCTCACCGTATAATCTACACTTCCCGATACGATGAACTCTGAATCACTGGATATTGCCACAGCATATACAGAATCTGTGTGACCACTCATGGTCTTACAGGTACCTGTCTTGACGTCCCATAGTCTCACCGTATTATCATGACTTCCCGATACGATGAACTCTGAATCACTGGATATAGCCACAGCATATAGAGAATCTGTGTGACCACTCATGGTCTTACAGGTACCTGTCTTGACGTCCCATAGTCTCACCGTCTTATCTACACTTCCCGATACGATGAACTCTGAATCACTGGATATTGCCACAGCATATACAGAATCTGTGTGACCACACATGGTCTTACAGGTACCTGTCTTGACGTCCCATAGTCTCACCGTATGATCTTAACTTCCCGATACGATGAACTCTGAATCACTGGATATAGCCACAGATAATACATACCATGTGTGACCACTCATGGTCTTACAGGTACCTGTCTTGACGTTCCATAGTCTCACCGTCTCATCATAACTTCCCGATACGATGAACTCTGAATCACTGGATATAGCCACAGCATATACAGAATCTGTGTGACCACTCATGGTCTTACAGGTACCTGTCTTGACGTTCCATAGTCTCACCGTCTTATCTACACTTCCCGATACGATGAACTCTGAATCACTGGATATAGCCACAGCAGATACTTACCATGTGTGACCACTCATGGTCTTACAGGTACCTGTCTTGACGTCCCATAGTCTCACCGTATAATCTACACTTCCCGATACGATGAACTCTGAATCACTGGATATAGCCACAGATAATACATAACTAGTGTGACCACTCATGGTCTTACAGGTACCTGTCTTGACGTCCCATAGTCTCACCGTCTTATCTACACTTCCCGATACGATGAACTCTGAATCACTGGATATAGCCACAGCATATAGAGAATATGTGTGACCACTCATGGTCTTACAGGTACCTGTCTTGACGTCCCATAGTCTCACCGTCTCATCTCTACTTCCCGATACGATGAACTCTGAATCACTGGATATAGCCACAGCATATACATACCATGTGTGACCACTCATGGTCTTACAGGTACCTGTCTTGACGTTCCATAGTCTCACCGTCTTATCTACACTTCCCGATACGATGAACTCTGAATCACTGGATATAGCCACAGATAATACATAACTAGTGTGACCACTCATGGTCTTACAGGTACCTGTCTTGACGTCCCATAGTCTCACCGTCTTATCTACACTTCCCGATACGATGAACTCTGAATCACTGGATATAGCCACAGATAATACATACCATGTGTGACCACTCATGGTCTTACAGGTACCTGTCTTGACGTTCCATAGTCTCACCGTCTTATCTACACTTCCCGATACGATGAACTCTGAATCACTGGATATAGCCACAGATAATACTCAATCTGTGTGACCACTCATGGTCTTACAGGTACCTGTCTTAACGTCCCATAGTCTCACCGTCTTATCATGACTTCCCGATACGATGAACTCTGAATCACTGGATATAGCCACAGCATATACAGAATCTGTGTGACCACACATGGTCTTACAGGTACCTGTCTTGACGTCCCATAGTCTCACCGTCTAGTCATCACTTCCCGATACGATGAACTCTGAATCACTGGATATAGCCACAGCATATACATAACTAGTGTGACCACTCATGGTCTTACAGGTACCTGTCTTGACGTCCCATAGTCTCACCGTCTTATCTACACTTCCCGATACGATGAACTCTGAATCACTGGATATAGCCACAGATAATACTGAATCTGTGTGACCACTCATGGTCTTACAGGTACCTGTCTTGACGTCCCATAGTCTCACCGTATGATCTTAACTTCCCGATACGATGAACTCTGAATCACTGGATATAGCCACAGATAATACATACCATGTGTGACCACTCATGGTCTTACAGGTACCTGTCTTGACGTCCCATAGTCTCACCGTCTAGTCATCACTTCCCGATACGATGAACTCCGAATCACTGGATATAGCCACAGCAGATACATACCATGTGTGACCACTCATGGTCTTACAGGTACCTGTCTTGACGTTCCATAGTCTCACCGTATAATCTACACTTCCCGATACGATGAACTCTGAATCACTGGATATAGCCACATATGATACATAACTAGTGTGACCACTCATGGTCTTACAGGTACCTGTCTTGACGTCCCATAGTCTCACCGTATTATCTGAACTTCCCGATACGATGAACTCTGAATCACTGGATATAGCCACAGCATATACAGAATCTGTGTGACCACTCATGGTCTTACAGGTACCTGTCTTGACGTTCCATAGTCTCACCGTCTTATCTACACTTCCCGATACGATGAACTCTGAATCACTGGATATAGCCACAGCAGATACTTACCATGTGTGACCACTCATGGTCTTACAGGTACCTGTCTTGACGTCCCATAGTCTCACCGTATAATCTACACTTCCCGATACGATGAACTCTGAATCACTGGATATAGCCACAGATAATACATAACTAGTGTGACCACTCATGGTCTTACAGGTACCTGTCTTGACGTCCCATAGTCTCACCGTCTTATCTACACTTCCCGATACGATGAACTCTGAATCACTGGATATAGCCACAGCATATAGAGAATATGTGTGACCACTCATGGTCTTACAGGTACCTGTCTTGACGTCCCATAGTCTCACCGTCTCATCTCTACTTCCCGATACGATGAACTCTGAATCACTGGATATAGCCACAGCATATACATACCATGTGTGACCACTCATGGTCTTACAGGTACCTGTCTTGACGTTCCATAGTCTCACCGTCTTATCTACACTTCCCGATACGATGAACTCTGAATCACTGGATATAGCCACAGATAATACATAACTAGTGTGACCACTCATGGTCTTACAGGTACCTGTCTTGACGTCCCATAGTCTCACCGTCTTATCTACACTTCCCGATACGATGAACTCTGAATCACTGGATATAGCCACAGATAATACATAACTAGTGTGACCACTCATGGTCTTACAGGTACCTGTCTTGACGTCCCATAGTCTCACCGTCTTATCATGACTTCCCGATACGATGAACTCTGAATCACTGGATATAGCCACAGCATATACAGAATCTGTGTGACCACACATGGTCTTACAGGTACCTGTCTTGACGTCCCATAGTCTCACCGTCTAGTCATCACTTCCCGATACGATGAACTCTGAATCACTGGATATAGCCACAGCATATACATAACTAGTGTGACCACTCATGGTCTTACAGGTACCTGTCTTGACGTCCCATAGTCTCACCGTCTTATCTACACTTCCCGATACGATGAACTCTGAATCACTGGATATAGCCACAGATAATACTGAATCTGTGTGACCACTCATGGTCTTACAGGTACCTGTCTTGACGTCCCATAGTCTCACCGTCTTATCTACACTTCCCGATACGATGAACTCTGAATCACTGGATATAGCCACAGCAGATACTTACCATGTGTGACCACTCATGGTCTTACAGGTACCTGTCTTGACGTCCCATAGTCTCACCGTCTCATCTCTACTTCCCGATACGATGAACTCTGAATCACTGGATATAGCCACAGCAGATACTTACCATGTGTGACCACTCATGGTCTTACAGGTACCTGTCTTGACGTCCCATAGTCTCACCGTCTAGTCATCACTTCCCGATACGATGAACTCCGAATCACTGGATATAGCCACAGATAATACTCAATCTGTGTGACCACTCATGGTCTTACAGGTACCTGTCTTGACGTTCCATAGTCTCACCGTCTCATCTCTACTTCCCGATACGATGAACTCCGAATCACTGGATATAGCCACAGCATATAGAGAATATGTGTGACCACTCATGGTCTTACAGGTACCTGTCTTGACGTCCCATAGTCTCACCGTATAATCTACACTTCCCGATACGATGAACTCTGAATCACTGGATATTGCCACAGCATATACAGAATCTGTGTGACCACTCATGGTCTTACAGGTACCTGTCTTGACGTCCCATAGTCTCACCGTATTATCATGACTTCCCGATACGATGAACTCTGAATCACTGGATATAGCCACAGCATATAGAGAATCTGTGTGACCACTCATGGTCTTACAGGTACCTGTCTTGACGTCCCATAGTCTCACCGTCTTATCTACACTTCCCGATACGATGAACTCTGAATCACTGGATATTGCCACAGCATATACAGAATCTGTGTGACCACACATGGTCTTACAGGTACCTGTCTTGACGTCCCATAGTCTCACCGTATGATCTTAACTTCCCGATACGATGAACTCTGAATCACTGGATATAGCCACAGATAATACATACCATGTGTGACCACTCATGGTCTTACAGGTACCTGTCTTGACGTTCCATAGTCTCACCGTCTCATCATAACTTCCCGATACGATGAACTCTGAATCACTGGATATAGCCACAGCATATACAGAATCTGTGTGACCACTCATGGTCTTACAGGTACCTGTCTTGACGTTCCATAGTCTCACCGTCTTATCTACACTTCCCGATACGATGAACTCTGAATCACTGGATATAGCCACAGCAGATACTTACCATGTGTGACCACTCATGGTCTTACAGGTACCTGTCTTGACGTCCCATAGTCTCACCGTATAATCTACACTTCCCGATACGATGAACTCTGAATCACTGGATATTGCCACAGCATATACAGAATCTGTGTGACCACTCATGGTCTTACAGGTACCTGTCTTGACGTTCCATAGTCTCACCGTCTCATCTCTACTTCACGATACGATGAACTCTGAATCACTGGATATAGCCACAGATAATACATACCATGTGTGACCACTCATGGTCTTACAGGTACCTGTCTTGACGTCCCATAGTCTCACAGTCTAGTCATCACTTCCCGATACGATGAACTCCGAATCACTGGATATAGCCACAGATAATACATAACTAGTGTGACCACTCATGGTCTTACAGGTACCTGTCTTGACGTCCCATAGTCTCACCGTATAATCTACACTTCCCGATACGATGAACTCTGAATCACTGGATATAGCCACATATGATACATAACTAGTGTGACCACTCATGGTCTTACAGGTACCTGTCTTGACGTCCCATAGTCTCACCGTATTATCTGAACTTCCCGATACGATGAACTCTGAATCACTGGATATAGCCACAGCATATACATACCATGTGTGACCACTCATGGTCTTACAGGTACCTGTCTTGACGTTCCATAGTCTCACCGTCTTATCTACACTTCCCGATACGATGAACTCTGAATCACTGGATATAGCCACAGATAATACATAACTAGTGTGACCACTCATGGTCTTACAGGTACCTGTCTTGACGTCCCATAGTCTCACCGTCTTATCTACACTTCCCGATACGATGAACTCTGAATCACTGGATATAGCCACAGCAGATACTTACCATGTGTGACCACTCATGGTCTTACAAGTACCTGTCTTGACGTCCCATAGTCTCACCGTCTCATCTCTACTTCCCGATACGATGAACTCTGAATCACTGGATATAGCCACAGATAATACATACCATGTGTGACCACTCATGGTCTTACAGGTACCTGTCTTGACGTCCCATAGTCTCACCGTCTAATCATTACTTCCCGATACGATGAACTCTGAATCACTGGATATAGCCACAGATAATACATACCATGTGTGACCACTCATGGTCTTACAGGTACCTGTCTTGACGTCCCATAGTCTCACCGTCTAGTCATCACTTCCCGATACGATGAACTCCGAATCACTGGATATAGCCACAGCAGATACATACCATGTGTGACCACTCATGGTCTTACAGGTACCTGTCTTGACGTTCCATAGTCTCACCGTCTCATCTCTACTTCCCGATACGATGAACTCCGAATCACTGGATATAGCCACAGCATATAGAGAATATGTGTGACCACTCATGGTCTTACAGGTACCTGTCTTGACGTCCCATAGTCTCACCGTATAATCTACACTTCCCGATACGATGAACTCTGAATCACTGGATATAGCCACAGCATATACAGAATCTGTGTGACCACACATGGTCTTACAGGTACCTGTCTTGACGTCCCATAGTCTCACCGTCTAGTCATCACTTCCCGATACGATGAACTCCGAATCACTGGATATAGCCACAGCATATACATAACTAGTGTGACCACTCATGGTCTTACAGGTACCTGTCTTGACGTCCCATAGTCTCACAGTCTAGTCATCACTTCCCGATACGATGAACTCCGAATCACTGGATATAGCCACAGATAATACATAACTAGTGTGACCACTCATGGTCTTACAGGTACCTGTCTTGACGTCCCATAGTCTCACCGTATAATCTACACTTCCCGATACGATGAACTCTGAATCACTGGATATAGCCACATATGATACATAACTAGTGTGACCACTCATGGTCTTACAGGTACCTGTCTTGACGTTCCATAGTCTCACCGTCTCATCATAACTTCCCGATACGATGAACTCTGAATCACTGGATATAGCCACAGCATATAGAGAATCTGTGTGACCACTCATGGTCTTACAGGTACCTGTCTTGACGTCCCATAGTCTCACCGTCTTATCTACACTTCCCGATACGATGAACTCTGAATCACTGGATATAGCCACAGCAGATACTTACCATGTGTGACCACTCATGGTCTTACAGGTACCTGTCTTGACGTCCCATAGTCTCACCGTCTTATCTACACTTCCCGATACGATGAACTCTGAATCACTGGATATAGCCACAGATAATACATAACTAGTGTGACCACTCATGGTCTTACAGGTACCTGTCTTGACGTCCCATAGTCTCACCGTCTTATCTACACTTCCCGATACGATGAACTCTGAATCACTGGATATAGCCACAGCAGATACTTACCATGTGTGACCACTCATGGTCTTACAGGTACCTGTCTTGACGTCCCATAGTCTCACCGTCTCATCATAACTTCCCGATACGATGAACTCTGAATCACTGGATATAGCCACAGATAATACATACCATGTGTGACCACTCATGGTCTTACAGGTACCTGTCTTGACGTCCCATAGTCTCACCGTCTAGTCATCACTTCCCGATACGATGAACTCCGAATCACTGGATATAGCCACAGCAGATACATACCATGTGTGACCACTCATGGTCTTACAGGTACCTGTCTTGACGTTCCATAGTCTCACCGTCTCATCTCTACTTCCCGATACGATGAACTCCGAATCACTGGATATAGCCACAGCATATAGAGAATATGTGTGACCACTCATGGTCTTACAGGTACCTGTCTTGACGTCCCATAGTCTCACCGTATAATCTACACTTCCCGATACGATGAACTCTGAATCACTGGATATTGCCACAGCATATACAGAATCTGTGTGACCACTCATGGTCTTACAGGTACCTGTCTTGACGTTCCATAGTCTCACCGTCTCATCTCTACTTCACGATACGATGAACTCTGAATCACTGGATATAGCCACAGATAATACATACCATGTGTGACCACTCATGGTCTTACAGGTACCTGTCTTGACGTCCCATAGTCTCACAGTCTAGTCATCACTTCCCGATACGATGAACTCCGAATCACTGGATATAGCCACAGATAATACATAACTAGTGTGACCACTCATGGTCTTACAGGTACCTGTCTTGACGTCCCATAGTCTCACCGTCTAATCATTACTTCCCGATACGATGAACTCTGAATCACTGGATATAGCCACAACATATACATAACTAGTGTGACCACTCATGGTCTTACAGGTACCTGTCTTGACGTTCGATAGTCTCACCGTATTATCTCAACTTCCCGATACGATGAACTCTGAATCACTGGATATAGCCACAGCAGATACTTACCATGTGTGACCACTCATGGTCTTACAGGTACCTGTCTTGACGTCCCATAGTCTCACCGTCTCATCTCTACTTCCCGATACGATGAACTCTGAATCACTGGATATAGCCACAGCAGATACTTACCATGTGTGACCACTCATGGTCTTACAGGTACCTGTCTTGACGTCCCATAGTCTCACCGTCTCATCTCTACTTCCCGATACGATGAACTCTGAATCACTGGATATAGCCACAGCAGATACTTACCATGTGTGACCACTCATGGTCTTACAGGTACCTGTCTTGACGTTCCATAGTCTCACCGTCTAATCATTACTTCCCGATACGATGAACTCTGAATCACTGGATATAGCCACAGCATATACAGAATCTGTGTGACCACTCATGGTCTTACAGGTACCTGTCTTGACGTTCCATAGTCTCACCGTCTCATCTCTACTTCCCGATACGATGAACTCTGAATCACTGGATATAGCCACAGCAGATACTTACCATGTGTGACCACTCATGGTCTTACAGGTACCTGTCTTGACGTCCCATAGTCTCACCGTCTCATCTCTACTTCCCGATACGATGAACTCTGAATCACTGGATATAGCCACAGCAGATACTTACCATGTGTGACCACTCATGGTCTTACAGGTACCTGTCTTGACGTCCCATAGTCTCACCGTCTAGTCATCACTTCCCGATACGATGAACTCCGAATCACTGGATATAGCCACAGATAATACTCAATCTGTGTGACCACTCATGGTCTTACAGGTACCTGTCTTGACGTTCCATAGTCTCACCGTCTCATCTCTACTTCCCGATACGATGAACTCCGAATCACTGGATATAGCCACAGCATATAGAGAATATGTGTGACCACTCATGGTCTTACAGGTACCTGTCTTGACGTCCCATAGTCTCACCGTCTCATCATAACTTCCCGATACGATGAACTCTGAATCACTGGATATAGCCACAGATAATACTCAATCTGTGTGACCACTCATGGTCTTACAGGTACCTGTCTTGACGTCCCATAGTCTCACCGTATTATCATGACTTCCCGATACGATGAACTCTGAATCACTGGATATAGCCACAGCATATAGAGAATCTGTGTGACCACTCATGGTCTTACAGGTACCTGTCTTGACGTCCCATAGTCTCACCGTCTTATCTACACTTCCCGATACGATGAACTCTGAATCACTGGATATTGCCACAGCATATACAGAATCTGTGTGACCACACATGGTCTTACAGGTACCTGTCTTGACGTCCCATAGTCTCACCGTATGATCTTAACTTCCCGATACGATGAACTCTGAATCACTGGATATAGCCACAGATAATACATACCATGTGTGACCACTCATGGTCTTACAGGTACCTGTCTTGACGTTCCATAGTCTCACCGTCTCATCATAACTTCCCGATACGATGAACTCTGAATCACTGGATATAGCCACAGCATATACAGAATCTGTGTGACCACTCATGGTCTTACAGGTACCTGTCTTGACGTTCCATAGTCTCACCGTCTTATCTACACTTCCCGATACGATGAACTCTGAATCACTGGATATAGCCACAGCAGATACTTACCATGTGTGACCACTCATGGTCTTACAGGTACCTGTCTTGACGTCCCATAGTCTCACCGTCTTATCTCTACTTCCCGATACGATGAACTCTGAATCACTGGATATAGCCACAGCATATACAGAATCTGTGTGACCACTCATGGTCTTACAGGTACCTGTCTTGACGTTCCATAGTCTCACCGTCTTATCTACACTTCCCGATACGATGAACTCTGAATCACTGGATATAGCCACAGCATATACATACCATGTGTGACCACTCATGGTCTTACAGGTACCTGTCTTGACGTTCCATAGTCTCACCGTCTCATCATAACTTCCCGATACGATGAACTCTGAATCACTGGATATAGCCACAGCATATACAGAATCTGTGTGACCACTCATGGTCTTACAGGTACCTGTCTTGACGTTCCATAGTCTCACCGTCTTATCTACACTTCCCGATACGATGAACTCTGAATCACTGGATATAGCCACAGCAGATACTTACCATGTGTGACCACTCATGGTCTTACAGGTACCTGTCTTGACGTCCCATAGTCTCACCGTCTCATCTCTACTTCCCGATACGATGAACTCCGAATCACTGGATATAGCCACAGCATATAGAGAATATGTGTGACCACTCATGGTCTTACAGGTACCTGTCTTGACGTCCCATAGTCTCACCGTATAATCTACACTTCCCGATACGATGAACTCTGAATCACTGGATATTGCCACAGCATATACAGAATCTGTGTGACCACTCATGGTCTTACAGGTACCTGTCTTGACGTTCCATAGTCTCACCGTCTCATCTCTACTTCACGATACGATGAACTCCGAATCACTGGATATAGCCACAGATAATACATAACTAGTGTGACCACTCATGGTCTTACAGGTACCTGTCTTGACGTCCCATAGTCTCACCGTCTAATCATTACTTCCCGATACGATGAACTCTGAATCACTGGATATAGCCACAGATAATACATACCATGTGTGACCACTCATGGTCTTACAGGTACCTGTCTTGACGTCCCATAGTCTCACCGTCTAGTCATCACTTCCCGATACGATGAACTCCGAATCACTGGATATAGCCACAGCAGATACATACCATGTGTGACCACTCATGGTCTTACAGGTACCTGTCTTGACGTTCCATAGTCTCACCGTCTCATCTCTACTTCCCGATACGATGAACTCCGAATCACTGGATATAGCCACAGCATATACAGAATCTGTGTGACCACTCATGGTCTTACAGGTACCTGTCTTGACGTCCCATAGTCTCACCGTATAATCTACACTTCCCGATACGATGAACTCTGAATCACTGGATATTGCCACAGCATATACAGAATCTGTGTGACCACTCATGGTCTTACAGGTACCTGTCTTGACGTTCCATAGTCTCACCGTCTCATCTCTACTTCACGATACGATGAACTCTGAATCACTGGATATAGCCACAGATAATACATACCATGTGTGACCACTCATGGTCTTACAGGTACCTGTCTTGACGTCCCATAGTCTCACAGTCTAGTCATCACTTCCCGATACGATGAACTCCGAATCACTGGATATAGCCACAGATAATACATAACTAGTGTGACCACTCATGGTCTTACAGGTACCTGTCTTGACGTCCCATAGTCTCACCGTATAATCTACACTTCCCGATACGATGAACTCTGAATCACTGGATATAGCCACATATGATACATAACTAGTGTGACCACTCATGGTCTTACAGGTACCTGTCTTGACGTTCCATAGTCTCACCGTCTCATCATAACTTCCCGATACGATGAACTCTGAATCACTGGATATAGCCACAGCATATAGAGAATCTGTGTGACCACTCATGGTCTTACAGGTACCTGTCTTGACGTCCCATAGTCTCACCGTCTTATCTACACTTCCCGATACGATGAACTCTGAATCACTGGATATAGCCACAGCAGATACTTACCATGTGTGACCACTCATGGTCTTACAGGTACCTGTCTTGACGTCCCATAGTCTCACCGTCTTATCTACACTTCCCGATACGATGAACTCTGAATCACTGGATATAGCCACAGATAATACATAACTAGTGTGACCACTCATGGTCTTACAGGTACCTGTCTTGACGTCCCATAGTCTCACCGTCTTATCTACACTTCCCGATACGATGAACTCTGAATCACTGGATATAGCCACAGCAGATACTTACCATGTGTGACCACTCATGGTCTTACAGGTACCTGTCTTGACGTCCCATAGTCTCACCGTCTCATCATAACTTCCCGATACGATGAACTCTGAATCACTGGATATAGCCACAGCATATAGAGAATATGTGTGACCACTCATGGTCTTACAGGTACCTGTCTTGACGTCCCATAGTCTCACCGTCTAGTCATCACTTCCCGATACGATGAACTCCGAATCACTGGATATAGCCACAGCAGATACATACCATGTGTGACCACTCATGGTCTTACAGGTACCTGTCTTGACGTTCCATAGTCTCACCGTCTCATCTCTACTTCCCGATACGATGAACTCCGAATCACTGGATATAGCCACAGCATATAGAGAATATGTGTGACCACTCATGGTCTTACAGGTACCTGTCTTGACGTTCCATAGTCTCACCGTATAATCTACACTTCCCGATACGATGAACTCTGAATCACTGGATATTGCCACAGCATATACAGAATCTGTGTGACCACTCATGGTCTTACAGGTACCTGTCTTGACGTTCCATAGTCTCACCGTCTCATCTCTACTTCACGATACGATGAACTCTGAATCACTGGATATAGCCACAGATAATACATACCATGTGTGACCACTCATGGTCTTACAGGTACCTGTCTTGACGTCCCATAGTCTCACAGTCTAGTCATCACTTCCCGATACGATGAACTCCGAATCACTGGATATAGCCACAGATAATACATAACTAGTGTGACCACTCATGGTCTTACAGGTACCTGTCTTGACGTCCCATAGTCTCACCGTCTAATCATTACTTCCCGATACGATGAACTCTGAATCACTGGATATAGCCACAGCATATACATAACTAGTGTGACCACTCATGGTCTTACAGGTACCTGTCTTGACGTTCCATAGTCTCACCGTATTATCTCAACTTCCCGATACGATGAACTCTGAATCACTGGATATAGCCACAGCAGATACTTACCATGTGTGACCACTCATGGTCTTACAGGTACCTGTCTTGACGTCCCATAGTCTCACCGTCTCATCTCTACTTCCCGATACGATGAACTCTGAATCACTGGATATAGCCACAGCAGATACTTACCATGTGTGACCACTCATGGTCTTACAGGTACCTGTCTTGACGTCCCATAGTCTCACCGTCTCATCTCTACTTCCCGATACGATGAACTCTGAATCACTGGATATAGCCACAGCAGATACTTACCATGTGTGACCACTCATGGTCTTACAGGTACCTGTCTTGACGTTCCATAGTCTCACCGTCTAATCATTACTTCCCGATACGATGAACTCTGAATCACTGGATATAGCCACAGCATATACAGAATCTGTGTGACCACTCATGGTCTTACAGGTACCTGTCTTGACGTTCCATAGTCTCACCGTATTATCTCAACTTCCCGATACGATGAACTCTGAATCACTGGATATAGCCACAGCAGATACTTACCATGTGTGACCACTCATGGTCTTACAGGTACCTGTCTTGACGTCCCATAGTCTCACCGTCTCATCTCTACTTCCCGATACGATGAACTCTGAATCACTGGATATAGCCACAGCAGATACTTACCATGTGTGACCACTCATGGTCTTACAGGTACCTGTCTTGACGTCCCATAGTCTCACCGTCTCATCTCTACTTCCCGATACGATGAACTCTGAATCACTGGATATAGCCACAGCAGATACTTACCATGTGTGACCACTCATGGTCTTACAGGTACCTGTCTTGACGTTCCATAGTCTCACCGTCTAATCATTACTTCCCGATACGATGAACTCTGAATCACTGGATATAGCCACAGCATATACATAACTAGTGTGACCACTCATGGTCTTACAGGTACCTGTCTTGACGTTCCATAGTCTCACCGTATTATCTCAACTTCCCGATACGATGAACTCTGAATCACTGGATATAGCCACAGCAGATACTTACCATGTGTGACCACTCATGGTCTTACAGGTACCTGTCTTGACGTCCCATAGTCTCACCGTCTCATCTCTACTTCCCGATACGATGAACTCTGAATCACTGGATATAGCCACAGCAGATACTTACCATGTGTGACCACTCATGGTCTTACAGGTACCTGTCTTGACGTCCCATAGTCTCACCGTCTAGTCATCACTTCCCGATACGATGAACTCCGAATCACTGGATATAGCCACAGATAATACTCAATCTGTGTGACCACTCATGGTCTTACAGGTACCTGTCTTGACGTTCCATAGTCTCACCGTCTCATCTCTACTTCCCGATACGATGAACTCCGAATCACTGGATATAGCCACAGCATATAGAGAATATGTGTGACCACTCATGGTCTTACAGGTACCTGTCTTGACGTCCCATAGTCTCACCGTCTCATCATAACTTCCCGATACGATGAACTCTGAATCACTGGATATAGCCACAGATAATACTCAATCTGTGTGACCACTCATGGTCTTACAGGTACCTGTCTTGACGTCCCATAGTCTCACAGTCTAGTCATCACTTCCCGATACGATGAACTCTGAATCACTGGATATTGCCACAGCATATACAGAATCTGTGTGACCACTCATGGTCTTACAGGTACCTGTCTTGACGTCCCATAGTCTCACCGTCTTATCTACACTTCCCGATACGATGAACTCTGAATCACTGGATATAGCCACAGCAGATACTTACCATGTGTGACCACTCATGGTCTTACAGGTACCTGTCTTGACGTCCCATAGTCTCACCGTCTCATCATAACTTCCCGATACGATGAACTCTGAATCACTGGATATAGCCACAGATAATACATAACTAGTGTGACCACTCATGGTCTTACAGGTACCTGTCTTGACGTCCCATAGTCTCACCGTATTATCATAACTTCCCGATACGATGAACTCTGAATCACTGGATATAGCCACAGCATATACATAACTAGTGTGACCACTCATGGTCTTACAGGTACCTGTCTTGACGTTCCATAGTCTCACCGTCTAGTCATCACTTCCCGATACGATGAACTCTGAATCACTGGATATAGCCACAGATAATACATAACTAGTGTGACCACTCATGGTCTTACAGGTACCTGTCTTGACGTCCCATAGTCTCACCGTCTTATCTACACTTCCCGATACGATGAACTCTGAATCACTGGATATAGCCACAGCAGATACTTACCATGTGTGACCACTCATGGTCTTACAGGTACCTGTCTTGACGTCCCATAGTCTCACCGTCTCATCATAACTTCCCGATACGATGAACTCTGAATCACTGGATATAGCCACAGATAATACATAACTAGTGTGACCACTCATGGTCTTACAGGTACCTGTCTTGACGTCCCATAGTCTCACCGTCTCATCTCTACTTCCCGATACGATGAACTCCGAATCACTGGATATAGCCACAGCATATAGAGAATATGTGTGACCACTCATGGTCTTACAGGTACCTGTCTTGACGTCCCATAGTCTCACCGTCTCATCATAACTTCCCGATACGATGAACTCTGAATCACTGGATATAGCCACAGATAATACTCAATCTGTGTGACCACTCATGGTCTTACAGGTACCTGTCTTGACGTCCCATAGTCTCACCGTATTATCATGACTTCCCGATACGATGAACTCTGAATCACTGGATATTGCCACAGCATATACAGAATCTGTGTGACCACTCATGGTCTTACAGGTACCTGTCTTGACGTCCCATAGTCTCACCGTCTTATCTACACTTCCCGATACGATGAACTCTGAATCACTGGATATAGCCACAGCAGATACTTACCATGTGTGACCACTCATGGTCTTACAGGTACCTGTCTTGACGTCCCATAGTCTCACCGTCTCATCATAACTTCCCGATACGATGAACTCTGAATCACTGGATATAGCCACAGATAATACATAACTAGTGTGACCACTCATGGTCTTACAGGTACCTGTCTTGACGTCCCATAGTCTCACCGTATTATCATAACTTCCCGATACGATGAACTCTGAATCACTGGATATAGCCACAGCATATACATAACTAGTGTGACCACTCATGGTCTTACAGGTACCTGTCTTGACGTTCCATAGTCTCACCGTCTAGTCATCACTTCCCGATACGATGAACTCTGAATCACTGGATATAGCCACAGATAATACATAACTAGTGTGACCACTCATGGTCTTACAGGTACCTGTCTTGACGTCCCATAGTCTCACCGTCTTATCTACACTTCCCGATACGATGAACTCTGAATCACTGGATATAGCCACAGCATATAGAGAATATGTGTGACCACTCATGGTCTTACAGGTACCTGTCTTGACGTCCCATAGTCTCACCGTCTCATCTCTACTTCCCGATACGATGAACTCTGAATCACTGGATATAGCCACAGCATATACATACCATGTGTGACCACTCATGGTCTTACAGGTACCTGTCTTGACGTCCCATAGTCTCACCGTCTTATCTACACTTCCCGATACGATGAACTCTGAATCACTGGATATAGCCACAGCAGATACTTACCATGTGTGACCACTCATGGTCTTACAGGTACCTGTCTTGACGTCCCATAGTCTCACCGTCTCATCATAACTTCCCGATACGATGAACTCTGAATCACTGGATATAGCCACAGATAATACATACCATGTGTGACCACTCATGGTCTTACAGGTACCTGTCTTGACGTCCCATAGTCTCACCGTCTAGTCATCACTTCCCGATACGATGAACTCCGAATCACTGGATATAGCCACAGCAGATACATACCATGTGTGACCACTCATGGTCTTACAGGTACCTGTCTTGACGTTCCATAGTCTCACCGTCTCATCTCTACTTCCCGATACGATGAACTCCGAATCACTGGATATAGCCACAGCATATAGAGAATATGTGTGACCACTCATGGTCTTACAGGTACCTGTCTTGACGTCCCATAGTCTCACCGTATAATCTACACTTCCCGATACGATGAACTCTGAATCACTGGATATTGCCACAGCATATACAGAATCTGTGTGACCACTCATGGTCTTACAGGTACCTGTCTTGACGTTCCATAGTCTCACCGTCTCATCTCTACTTCCCGATACGATGAACTCTGAATCACTGGATATAGCCACAGCAGATACTTACCATGTGTGACCACTCATGGTCTTACAGGTACCTGTCTTGACGTCCCATAGTCTCACCGTCTCATCTCTACTTCCCGATACGATGAACTCTGAATCACTGGATATAGCCACAGCAGATACTTACCATGTGTGACCACTCATGGTCTTACAGGTACCTGTCTTGACGTCCCATAGTCTCACCGTATAATCTACACTTCCCGATACGATGAACTCTGAATCACTGGATATTGCCACAGCATATACAGAATCTGTGTGACCACTCATGGTCTTACAGGTACCTGTCTTGACGTTCCATAGTCTCACCGTCTCATCTCTACTTCACGATACGATGAACTCTGAATCACTGGATATAGCCACAGATAATACATACCATGTGTGACCACTCATGGTCTTACAGGTACCTGTCTTGACGTCCCATAGTCTCACAGTCTAGTCATCACTTCCCGATACGATGAACTCCGAATCACTGGATATAGCCACAGATAATACATAACTAGTGTGACCACTCATGGTCTTACAGGTACCTGTCTTGACGTTCCATAGTCTCACCGTCTCATCTCTACTTCCCGATACGATGAACTCCGAATCACTGGATATAGCCACAGCATATAGAGAATATGTGTGACCACTCATGGTCTTACAGGTACCTGTCTTGACGTCCCATAGTCTCACCGTATAATCTACACTTCCCGATACGATGAACTCTGAATCACTGGATATAGCCACAGCATATACATAACTAGTGTGACCACTCATGGTCTTACAGGTACCTGTCTTGACGTTCCATAGTCTCACCGTCTAATCATTACTTCCCGATACGATGAACTCTGAATCACTGGATATAGCCACAGCATATACAGAATCTGTGTGACCACTCATGGTCTTACAGGTACCTGTCTTGACGTTCCATAGTCTCACCGTATTATCTCAACTTCCCGATACGATGAACTCTGAATCACTGGATATAGCCACAGCAGATACTTACCATGTGTGACCACTCATGGTCTTACAGGTACCTGTCTTGACGTCCCATAGTCTCACCGTCTCATCTCTACTTCCCGATACGATGAACTCTGAATCACTGGATATAGCCACAGCAGATACTTACCATGTGTGACCACTCATGGTCTTACAGGTACCTGTCTTGACGTCCCATTGTCTCACCGTCTAGTCATCACTTCCCGATACGATGAACTCCGAATCACTGGATATAGCCACAGATAATACTCAATCTGTGTGACCACTCATGGTCTTACAGGTACCTGTCTTGACGTTCCATAGTCTCACCGTCTCATCTCTACTTCCCGATACGATGAACTCCGAATCACTGGATATAGCCACAGCATATAGAGAATATGTGTGACCACTCATGGTCTTACAGGTACCTGTCTTGACGTCCCATAGTCTCACCGTCTCATCATAACTTCCCGATACGATGAACTCTGAATCACTGGATATAGCCACAGATAATACTCAATCTGTGTGACCACTCATGGTCTTACAGGTACCTGTCTTGACGTCCCATAGTCTCACCGTATTATCATGACTTCCCGATACGATGAACTCTGAATCACTGGATATAGCCACAGCAGATACTTACCATGTGTGACCACTCATGGTCTTACAGGTACCTGTCTTGACGTCCCATAGTCTCACCGTCTCATCATAACTTCCCGATACGATGAACTCTGAATCACTGGATATAGCCACAGATAATACATAACTAGTGTGACCACTCATGGTCTTACAGGTACCTGTCTTGACGTCCCATAGTCTCACCGTATGATCTTAACTTCCCGATACGATGAACTCTGAATCACTGGATATAGCCACAGATAATACATAACTAGTGTGACCACTCATGGTCTTACAGGTACCTGTCTTGACGTCCCATAGTCTCACCGTATTATCATAACTTCCCGATACGATGAACTCTGAATCACTGGATATAGCCACAGCATATACATAACTAGTGTGACCACTCATGGTCTTACAGGTACCTGTCTTGACGTCCCATAGTCTCACCGTCTTATCTACACTTCCCGATACGATGAACTCTGAATCACTGGATATAGCCACAGCATATAGAGAATATGTGTGACCACTCATGGTCTTACAGGTACCTGTCTTGACGTCCCATAGTCTCACCGTCTCATCTCTACTTCCCGATACGATGAACTCTGAATCACTGGATATAGCCACAGCATATACATACCATGTGTGACCACTCATGGTCTTACAGGTACCTGTCTTGACGTCCCATAGTCTCACCGTCTTATCTACACTTCCCGATACGATGAACTCTGAATCACTGGATATAGCCACAGCAGATACTTACCATGTGTGACCACTCATGGTCTTACAGGTACCTGTCTTGACGTCCCATAGTCTCACCGTCTCATCATAACTTCCCGATACGATGAACTCTGAATCACTGGATATAGCCACAGATAATACATACCATGTGTGACCACTCATGGTCTTACAGGTACCTGTCTTGACGTCCCATAGTCTCACCGTCTAGTCATCACTTCCCGATACGATGAACTCCGAATCACTGGATATAGCCACAGCAGATACATACCATGTGTGACCACTCATGGTCTTACAGGTACCTGTCTTGACGTTCCATAGTCTCACCGTATAATCTACACTTCCCGATACGATGAACTCTGAATCACTGGATATAGCCACATATGATACATAACTAGTGTGACCACTCATGGTCTTACAGGTACCTGTCTTGACGTCCCATAGTCTCACCGTATTATCTGAACTTCCCGATACGATGAACTCTGAATCACTGGATATAGCCACAGATAATACATACCATGTGTGACCACTCATGGTCTTACAGGTACCTGTCTTGACGTTCCATAGTCTCACCGTCTCATCATAACTTCCCGATACGATGAACTCTGAATCACTGGATATAGCCACAGCATATACAGAATCTGTGTGACCACTCATGGTCTTACAGGTACCTGTCTTGACGTTCCATAGTCTCACCGTCTTATCTACACTTCCCGATACGATGAACTCTGAATCACTGGATATAGCCACAGCAGATACTTACCATGTGTGACCACTCATGGTCTTACAGGTACCTGTCTTGACGTCCCATAGTCTCACCGTCTTATCTCTACTTCCCGATACGATGAACTCTGAATCACTGGATATAGCCACAGCATATACAGAATCTGTGTGACCACTCATGGTCTTACAGGTACCTGTCTTGACGTCCCATAGTCTCACCGTCTTATCTCTACTTCCCGATACGATGAACTCTGAATCACTGGATATAGCCACAGCATATACAGAATCTGTGTGACCACTCATGGTCTTACAGGTACCTGTCTTGACGTTCCATAGTCTCACCGTCTTATCTACACTTCCCGATACGATGAACTCTGAATCACTGGATATAGCCACAGCAGATACTTACCATGTGTGACCACTCATGGTCTTACAGGTACCTGTCTTGACGTCCCATAGTCTCACCGTCTCATCTCTACTTCACGATACGATGAACTCTGAATCACTGGATATAGCCACAGATAATACATACCATGTGTGACCACTCATGGTCTTACAGGTACCTGTCTTGACGTCCCATAGTCTCACAGTCTAGTCATCACTTCCCGATACGATGAACTCCGAATCACTGGATATAGCCACAGATAATACATAACTAGTGTGACCACTCATGGTCTTACAGGTACCTGTCTTGACGTTCCATAGTCTCACCGTCTCATCTCTACTTCCCGATACGATGAACTCCGAATCACTGGATATAGCCACAGCATATAGAGAATATGTGTGACCACTCATGGTCTTACAGGTACCTGTCTTGACGTCCCATAGTCTCACCGTATAATCTACACTTCCCGATACGATGAACTCTGAATCACTGGATATAGCCACAGCATATACATAACTAGTGTGACCACTCATGGTCTTACAGGTACCTGTCTTGACGTTCCATAGTCTCACCGTCTAATCATTACTTCCCGATACGATGAACTCTGAATCACTGGATATAGCCACAGCATATACAGAATCTGTGTGACCACTCATGGTCTTACAGGTACCTGTCTTGACGTTCCATAGTCTCACCGTATTATCTCAACTTCCCGATACGATGAACTCTGAATCACTGGATATAGCCACAGCAGATACTTACCATGTGTGACCACTCATGGTCTTACAGGTACCTGTCTTGACGTCCCATAGTCTCACCGTCTCATCTCTACTTCCCGATACGATGAACTCTGAATCACTGGATATAGCCACAGCAGATACTTACCATGTGTGACCACTCATGGTCTTACAGGTACCTGTCTTGACGTCCCATTGTCTCACCGTCTAGTCATCACTTCCCGATACGATGAACTCCGAATCACTGGATATAGCCACAGATAATACTCAATCTGTGTGACCACTCATGGTCTTACAGGTACCTGTCTTGACGTTCCATAGTCTCACCGTCTCATCTCTACTTCCCGATACGATGAACTCCGAATCACTGGATATAGCCACAGCATATAGAGAATATGTGTGACCACTCATGGTCTTACAGGTACCTGTCTTGACGTCCCATAGTCTCACCGTCTCATCATAACTTCCCGATACGATGAACTCTGAATCACTGGATATAGCCACAGATAATACTCAATCTGTGTGACCACTCATGGTCTTACAGGTACCTGTCTTGACGTCCCATAGTCTCACCGTATTATCATGACTTCCCGATACGATGAACTCTGAATCACTGGATATAGCCACAGCAGATACTTACCATGTGTGACCACTCATGGTCTTACAGGTACCTGTCTTGACGTCCCATAGTCTCACCGTCTCATCATAACTTCCCGATACGATGAACTCTGAATCACTGGATATAGCCACAGATAATACATAACTAGTGTGACCACTCATGGTCTTACAGGTACCTGTCTTGACGTCCCATAGTCTCACCGTATGATCTTAACTTCCCGATACGATGAACTCTGAATCACTGGATATAGCCACAGATAATACATAACTAGTGTGACCACTCATGGTCTTACAGGTACCTGTCTTGACGTCCCATAGTCTCACCGTATTATCATAACTTCCCGATACGATGAACTCTGAATCACTGGATATAGCCACAGCATATACATAACTAGTGTGACCACTCATGGTCTTACAGGTACCTGTCTTGACGTCCCATAGTCTCACCGTCTTATCTACACTTCCCGATACGATGAACTCTGAATCACTGGATATAGCCACAGCATATAGAGAATATGTGTGACCACTCATGGTCTTACAGGTACCTGTCTTGACGTCCCATAGTCTCACCGTCTCATCTCTACTTCCCGATACGATGAACTCTGAATCACTGGATATAGCCACAGCATATACATACCATGTGTGACCACTCATGGTCTTACAGGTACCTGTCTTGACGTCCCATAGTCTCACCGTCTTATCTACACTTCCCGATACGATGAACTCTGAATCACTGGATATAGCCACAGCAGATACTTACCATGTGTGACCACTCATGGTCTTACAGGTACCTGTCTTGACGTCCCATAGTCTCACCGTCTCATCATAACTTCCCGATACGATGAACTCTGAATCACTGGATATAGCCACAGATAATACATACCATGTGTGACCACTCATGGTCTTACAGGTACCTGTCTTGACGTCCCATAGTCTCACCGTCTAGTCATCACTTCCCGATACGATGAACTCCGAATCACTGGATATAGCCACAGCAGATACATACCATGTGTGACCACTCATGGTCTTACAGGTACCTGTCTTGACGTTCCATAGTCTCACCGTATAATCTACACTTCCCGATACGATGAACTCTGAATCACTGGATATAGCCACATATGATACATAACTAGTGTGACCACTCATGGTCTTACAGGTACCTGTCTTGACGTCCCATAGTCTCACCGTATTATCTGAACTTCCCGATACGATGAACTCTGAATCACTGGATATAGCCACAGATAATACATACCATGTGTGACCACTCATGGTCTTACAGGTACCTGTCTTGACGTTCCATAGTCTCACCGTCTCATCATAACTTCCCGATACGATGAACTCTGAATCACTGGATATAGCCACAGCATATACAGAATCTGTGTGACCACTCATGGTCTTACAGGTACCTGTCTTGACGTTCCATAGTCTCACCGTCTTATCTACACTTCCCGATACGATGAACTCTGAATCACTGGATATAGCCACAGCAGATACTTACCATGTGTGACCACTCATGGTCTTACAGGTACCTGTCTTGACGTCCCATAGTCTCACCGTCTTATCTCTACTTCCCGATACGATGAACTCTGAATCACTGGATATAGCCACAGCATATACAGAATCTGTGTGACCACTCATGGTCTTACAGGTACCTGTCTTGACGTCCCATAGTCTCACCGTCTTATCTCTACTTCCCGATACGATGAACTCTGAATCACTGGATATAGCCACAGCATATACAGAATCTGTGTGACCACTCATGGTCTTACAGGTACCTGTCTTGACGTTCCATAGTCTCACCGTCTTATCTACACTTCCCGATACGATGAACTCTGAATCACTGGATATAGCCACAGCATATACATACCATGTGTGACCACTCATGGTCTTACAGGTACCTGTCTTGACGTCCCATAGTCTCACCGTCTTATCTACACTTCCCGATACGATGAACTCTGAATCACTGGATATAGCCACAGATAATACATAACTAGTGTGACCACTCATGGTCTTACAGGTACCTGTCTTGACGTCCCATAGTCTCACCGTCTTATCTACACTTCCCGATACGATGAACTCTGAATCACTGGATATAGCCACAGCAGATACTTACCATGTGTGACCACTCATGGTCTTACAGGTACCTGTCTTGACGTCCCATAGTCTCACCGTCTCATCATAACTTCCCGATACGATGAACTCTGAATCACTGGATATAGCCACAGATAATACATACCATGTGTGACCACTCATGGTCTTACAGGTACCTGTCTTGACGTCCCATAGTCTCACCGTCTAGTCATCACTTCCCGATACGATGAACTCCGAATCACTGGATATAGCCACAGCAGATACATACCATGTGTGACCACTCATGGTCTTACAGGTACCTGTCTTGACGTTCCATAGTCTCACCGTCTCATCTCTACTTCCCGATACGATGAACTCCGAATCACTGGATATAGCCACAGCATATAGAGAATATGTGTGACCACTCATGGTCTTACAGGTACCTGTCTTGACGTCCCATAGTCTCACCGTATAATCTACACTTCCCGATACGATGAACTCTGAATCACTGGATATTGCCACAGCATATACAGAATCTGTGTGACCACTCATGGTCTTACAGGTACCTGTCTTGACGTTCCATAGTCTCACCGTCTCATCTCTACTTCACGATACGATGAACTCTGAATCACTGGATATAGCCACAGATAATACATACCATGTGTGACCACTCATGGTCTTACAGGTACCTGTCTTGACGTCCCATAGTCTCACAGTCTTATCTACACTTCCCGATACGATGAACTCCGAATCACTGGATATAGCCACAGATAATACATAACTAGTGTGACCACTCATGGTCTTACAGGTACCTGTCTTGACGTCCCATAGTCTCACCGTATTATCTGAACTTCCCGATACGATGAACTCTGAATCACTGGATATAGCCACAGATAATACATACCATGTGTGACCACTCATGGTCTTACAGGTACCTGTCTTGACGTTCCATAGTCTCACCGTCTCATCTCTACTTCCCGATACGATGAACTCTGAATCACTGGATATAGCCACAGCAGATACTTACCATGTGTGACCACTCATGGTCTTACAGGTACCTGTCTTGACGTCCCATAGTCTCACCGTCTTATCTCTACTTCCCGATACGATGAACTCCGAATCACTGGATATAGCCACAGATAATACTCAATCTGTGTGACCACTCATGGTCTTACAGGTACCTGTCTTGACGTCCCATAGTCTCACCGTCTCATCTCTACTTCCCGATACGATGAACTCTGAATCACTGGATATAGCCACAGCATATAGAGAATATGTGTGACCACTCATGGTCTTACAGGTACCTGTCTTGACGTCCCATAGTCTCACCGTCTCATCATAACTTCCCGATACGATGAACTCTGAATCACTGGATATAGCCACAGATAATACTCAATCTGTGTGACCACTCATGGTCTTACAGGTACCTGTCTTGACGTCCCATAGTCTCACCGTCTCATCTCTACTTCCCGATACGATGAACTCCGAATCACTGGATATAGCCACAGCATATACAGAATCTGTGTGACCACTCATGGTCTTACAGGTACCTGTCTTGACGTCCCATAGTCTCACCGTCTAATCATCACTTCCCGATACGATGAACTCTGAATCACTGGATATAGCCACAGCATATACAGAATATGTGTGACCACTCATGGTCTTACAGGTACCTGTCTTGACGTCCCATAGTCTCACCGTATAATCTACACTTCCCGATACGATGAACTCTGAATCACTGGATATAGCCACAGCATATACATAACTAGTGTGACCACTCATGGTCTTACAGGTACCTGTCTTGACGTCCCATAGTCTCACCGTATTATCATCACTTCCCGATACGATGAACTCTGAATCACTGGATATAGCCACAGATAATACTCAATTTGTGTGACCACTCATGGTCTTACAGGTACCTGTCTTGACGTCCCATAGTCTCACCGTATTATCATGACTTCCCGATACGATGAACTCTGAATCACTGGATATAGCCACAGCATATAGAGAATCTGTGTGACCACTCATGGTCTTACAGGTACCTGTCTTGACGTCCCATAGTCTCACCGTCTTATCTACACTTCCCGATACGATGAACTCTGAATCACTGGATATTGCCACAGCATATACAGAATCTGTGTGACCACACATGGTCTTACAGGTACCTGTCTTGACGTCCCATAGTCTCACCGTATGATCTTAACTTCCCGATACGATGAACTCTGAATCACTGGATATAGCCACAGCATATACATAACTAGTGTGACCACTCATGGTCTTACAGGTACCTGTCTTGACGTCCCATAGTCTCACCGTCTTATCTACACTTCCCGATACGATGAACTCTGAATCACTGGATATTGCCACAGCATATACAGAATCTGTGTGACCACACATGGTCTTACAGGTACCTGTCTTGACGTCCCATAGTCTCACCGTATGATCTTAACTTCCCGATACGATGAACTCTGAATCACTGGATATAGCCACAGCATATACATAACTAGTGTGACCACTCATGGTCTTACAGGTACCTGTCTTGACGTCCCATAGTCTCACCGTATTATCATAACTTCCCGATACGATGAACTCTGAATCACTGGATATAGCCACAGCATATACATAACTAGTGTGACCACTCATGGTCTTACAGGTACCTGTCTTGACGTTCCATAGTCTCACCGTCTAGTCATCACTTCCCGATACGATGAACTCTGAATCACTGGATATAGCCACAGATAATACATAACTAGTGTGACCACTCATGGTCTTACAGGTACCTGTCTTGACGTCCCATAGTCTCACCGTCTCATCTCTACTTCCCGATACGATGAACTCTGAATCACTGGATATAGCCACAGCATATACATACCATGTGTGACCACTCATGGTCTTACAGGTACCTGTCTTGACGTCCCATAGTCTCACCGTCTTATCTACACTTCCCGATACGATGAACTCTGAATCACTGGATATAGCCACAGATAATACATAACTAGTGTGACCACTCATGGTCTTACAGGTACCTGTCTTGACGTCCCATAGTCTCACCGTATTATCATAACTTCCCGATACGATGAACTCTGAATCACTGGATATAGCCACAGCATATACATAACTAGTGTGACCACTCATGGTCTTACAGGTACCTGTCTTGACGTTCCATAGTCTCACCGTCTAGTCATCACTTCCCGATACGATGAACTCTGAATCACTGGATATAGCCACAGATAATACATAACTAGTGTGACCACTCATGGTCTTACAGGTACCTGTCTTGACGTCCCATAGTCTCACCGTCTCATCTCTACTTCCCGATACGATGAACTCTGAATCACTGGATATAGCCACAGCATATACATACCATGTGTGACCACTCATGGTCTTACAGGTACCTGTCTTGACGTCCCATAGTCTCACCGTCTTATCTACACTTCCCGATACGATGAACTCTGAATCACTGGATATAGCCACAGATAATACATAACTAGTGTGACCACTCATGGTCTTACAGGTACCTGTCTTGACGTCCCATAGTCTCACCGTCTTATCTACACTTCCCGATACGATGAACTCTGAATCACTGGATATAGCCACAGCAGATACTTACCATGTGTGACCACTCATGGTCTTACAGGTACCTGTCTTGACGTTCCATAGTCTCACCGTCTCATCATAACTTCCCGATACGATGAACTCTGAATCACTGGATATAGCCACAGATAATACATACCATGTGTGACCACTCATGGTCTTACAGGTACCTGTCTTGACGTCCCATAGTCTCACCGTCTAGTCATCACTTCCCGATACGATGAACTACGAATCACTGGATATAGCCACAGCAGATACATACCATGTGTGACCACTCATGGTCTTACAGGTACCTGTCTTGACGTTCCATAGTCTCACCGTCTCATCTCTACTTCCCGATACGATGAACTCTGAATCACTGGATATAGCCACATATAATACAGAACTAGTGTGACCACTCATGGTCTTACAGGTACCTGTCTTGACGTCCCATAGTCTCACCGTCTAATCATTACTTCCCGATACGATGAACTCTGAATCACTGGATATAGCCACAGCAGATACATACCATGTGTGACCACTCATGGTCTTACAGGTACCTGTCTTGACGTCCCATAGTCTCACCGTATAATCTACACTTCCCGATACGATGAACTCTGAATCACTGGATATTGCCACAGCATATACAGAATCTGTGTGACCACTCATGGTCTTACAGGTACCTGTCTTGACGTTCCATAGTCTCACCGTCTCATCTCTACTTCACGATACGATGAACTCTGAATCACTGGATATAGCCACAGATAATACATACCATGTGTGACCACTCATGGTCTTACAGGTACCTGTCTTGACGTCCCATAGTCTCACCGTCTAGTCATCACTTCCCGATACGATGAACTCCGAATCACTGGATATAGCCACAGCAGATACATAACTAGTGTGACCACTCATGGTCTTACAGGTACCTGTCTTGACGTTCCATAGTCTCACCGTCTCATCTCTACTTCCCGATACGATGAACTCTGAATCACTGGATATAGCCACATATGATACATAACTAGTGTGACCACTCATGGTCTTACAGGTACCTGTCTTGACGTCCCATAGTCTCACCGTATTATCTGAACTTCCCGATACGATGAACTCTGAATCACTGGATATAGCCACAGATAATACATAACATGTGTGACCACTCATGGTCTTACAGGTACCTGTCTTGACGTTCCATAGTCTCACCGTCTCATCATAACTTCCCGATACGATGAACTCTGAATCACTGGATATAGCCACAGCATATACAGAATCTGTGTGACCACTCATGGTCTTACAGGTACCTGTCTTGACGTTCCATAGTCTCACCGTCTTATCTACACTTCCCGATACGATGAACTCTGAATCACTGGATATAGCCACAGCATATACATACCATGTGTGACCACTCATGGTCTTACAGGTACCTGTCTTGACGTCCCATAGTCTCACCGTCTCATCATCACTTCCCGATACGATGAACTCTGAATCACTGGATATAGCCACAGATCATACATGACTAGTGTGACCACTCATGGTCTTACAGGTACCTGTCTTGACGTTCCATAGTCTCACCGTCTAATCATCACTTCCCGATACGATGAACTCTGAATCACTGGATATAGCCACAGCATATACATAACTAGTGTGACCACTCATGGTCTTACAGGTACCTGTCTTGACGTCCCATAGTCTCACCGTCTCATCATAACTTCCCGATACGATGAACTCTGAATCACTGGATATAGCCACAGCATATACAGAATCTGTGTGACCACTCATGGTCTTACAGGTACCTGTCTTGACGTCCCATAGTCTCACCGTCTAATCATCACTTCCCGATACGATGAACTCTGAATCACTGGATATAGCCACAGCATATACATAACTAGTGTGACCACTCATGGTCTTACAGGTACCTGTCTTGACGTTCCATAGTCTCACCGTCTCATCTCTACTTCCCGATACGATGAACTCCGAATCACTGGATATAGCCACAGCATATAGAGAATATGTGTGACCACTCATGGTCTTACAGGTACCTGTCTTGACGTCCCATAGTCTCACCGTATAATCTACACTTCCCGATACGATGAACTCTGAATCACTGGATATTGCCACAGCATATACAGAATCTGTGTGACCACTCATGGTCTTACAGGTACCTGTCTTGACGTTCCATAGTCTCACCGTCTCATCTCTACTTCACGATACGATGAACTCTGAATCACTGGATATAGCCACAGATAATACATACCATGTGTGACCACTCATGGTCTTACAGGTACCTGTCTTGACGTCCCATAGTCTCACAGTCTAGTCATCACTTCCCGATACGATGAACTCCGAATCACTGGATATAGCCACAGATAATACATAACTAGTGTGACCACTCATGGTCTTACAGGTACCTGTCTTGACGTCCCATAGTCTCACCGTATAATCTACACTTCCCGATACGATGAACTCTGAATCACTGGATATAGCCACATATGATACATAACTAGTGTGACCACTCATGGTCTTACAGGTACCTGTCTTGACGTCCCATAGTCTCACCGTATTATCTGAACTTCCCGATACGATGAACTCTGAATCACTGGATATAGCCACAGCATATACAGAATCTGTGTGACCACTCATGGTCTTACAGGTACCTGTCTTGACGTTCCATAGTCTCACCGTCTTATCTACACTTCCCGATACGATGAACTCTGAATCACTGGATATAGCCACAGCATATACATACCATGTGTGACCACTCATGGTCTTACAGGTACCTGTCTTGACGTCCCATAGTCTCACCGTCTTATCTACACTTCCCGATACGATGAACTCTGAATCACTGGATATAGCCACAGATAATACATAACTAGTGTGACCACTCATGGTCTTACAGGTACCTGTCTTGACGTCCCATAGTCTCACCGTCTTATCTACACTTCCCGATACGATGAACTCTGAATCACTGGATATAGCCACAGCAGATACTTACCATGTGTGACCACTCATGGTCTTACAGGTACCTGTCTTGACGTCCCATAGTCTCACCGTCTCATCATAACTTCCCGATACGATGAACTCTGAATCACTGGATATAGCCACAGATAATACATACCATGTGTGACCACTCATGGTCTTACAGGTACCTGTCTTGACGTCCCATAGTCTCACCGTCTTATCTACACTTCCCGATACGATGAACTCTGAATCACTGGATATAGCCACAGCAGATACTTACCATGTGTGACCACTCATGGTCTTACAGGTACCTGTCTTGACGTCCCATAGTCTCACCGTCTCATCATAACTTCCCGATACGATGAACTCTGAATCACTGGATATAGCCACAGATAATACATACCATGTGTGACCACTCATGGTCTTACAGGTACCTGTCTTGACGTCCCATAGTCTCACCGTATTATCTGAACTTCCCGATACGATGAACTCTGAATCACTGGATATAGCCACAGCATATAGAGAATCTGTGTGACCACTCATGGTCTTAAAGGTACCTGTCTTGACGTTCCATAGTCTCACCGTCTCATCTCTACTTCCCGATACGATGAACTCCGAATCACTGGATATAGCCACAGCATATAGAGAATATGTGTGACCACTCATGGTCTTACAGGTACCTGTCTTGACGTCCCATAGTCTCACCGTCTTATCATGACTTCCCGATACGATGAACTCTGAATCACTGGATATAGCCACAGATAATACAGAATTTGTGTGACCACTCATGGTCTTACAGGTACCTGTCTTGACGTTCCATAGTCTCACCGTCTCATCATAACTTCCCGATACGATGAACTCTGAATCACTGGATATAGCCACAGATAATACAGAAGTAGTGTGACCACTCATGGTCTTACAGGTACCTGTCTTGACGTCCCATAGTCTCACAGTCTAGTCATCACTTCCCGATACGATGAACTCCGAATCACTGGATATAGCCACAGATAATACATAACTAGTGTGACCACTCATGGTCTTACAGGTACCTGTCTTGACGTCCCATAGTCTCACCGTCTAGTCATCACTTCCCGATACGATGAACTCTGAATCACTGGATATAGCCACATATGATACATAACTAGTGTGACCACTCATGGTCTTACAGGTACCTGTCTTGACGTCCCATAGTCTCACCGTATTATCTGAACTTCCCGATACGATGAACTCTGAATCACTGGATATAGCCACAGATAATACATACCATGTGTGACCACTCATGGTCTTACAGGTACCTGTCTTGACGTTCCATAGTCTCACCGTCTCATCTCTACTTCCCGATACGATGAACTCTGAATCACTGGATATAGCCACAGCATATACAGAATCTGTGTGACCACTCATGGTCTTACAGGTACCTGTCTTGACGTTCCATAGTCTCACCGTCTTATCTACACTTCCCGATACGATGAACTCTGAATCACTGGATATAGCCACAGCAGATACTTACCATGTGTGACCACTCATGGTCTTACAGGTACCTGTCTTGACGTCCCATAGTCTCACAGTCTTATCTCTACTTCCCGATACGATGAACTCTGAATCACTGGATATAGCCACAGCAGATACATACCATGTGTGACCACTCATGGTCTTACAGGTACCTGTCTTGACGTCCCATAGTCTCACCGTCTTATCTACACTTCCCGATACGATGAACTCTGAATCACTGGATATAGCCACAGCATATAGAGAATCTGTGTGACCACTCATGGTCTTACAGGTACCTGTCTTGACGTCCCATAGTCTCACCGTCTCATCATAACTTCCCGATACGATGAACTCTGAATCACTGGATATAGCCACAGATAATACATACCATGTGTGACCACTCATGGTCTTACAGGTACCTGTCTTGACGTCCCATAGTCTCACCGTCTTATCTACACTTCCCGATACGATGAACTCTGAATCACTGGATATAGCCACAGCAGATACTTACCATGTGTGACCACTCATGGTCTTACAGGTACCTGTCTTGACGTCCCATAGTCTCACCGTATTATCTGAACTTCCCGATACGATGAACTCTGAATCACTGGATATAGCCACAGCATATAGAGAATCTGTGTGACCACTCATGGTCTTACAGGTACCTGTCTTGACGTCCCATAGTCTCACCGTCTAGTCATCACTTCCCGATACGATGAACTCCGAATCACTGGATATAGCCACAGCAGATACATACCATGTGTGACCACTCATGGTCTTACAGGTACCTGTCTTGACGTCCCATAGTCTCACCGTCTTATCTCTACTTCCCGATACGATGAACTCTGAATCACTGGATATAGCCACAGCATATACAGAATCTGTGTGACCACTCATGGTCTTACAGGTACCTGTCTTGACGTTCCATAGTCTCACCGTCTTATCTACACTTCCCGATACGATGAACTCTGAATCACTGGATATAGCCACAGCATATACATACCATGTGTGACCACTCATGGTCTTACAGGTACCTGTCTTGACGTCCCATAGTCTCACCGTCTTATCTACACTTCCCGATACGATGAACTCTGAATCACTGGACATAGCCACAGATAATACATAACTAGTGTGACCACTCATGGTCTTACAGGTACCTGTCTTGACGTCCCATAGTCTCACCGTCTTATCTACACTTCCCGATACGATGAACTCTGAATCACTGGATATAGCCACAGCAGATACTTACCATGTGTGACCACTCATGGTCTTACAGGTACCTGTCTTGACGTCCCATAGTCTCACCGTCTCATCATAACTTCCCGATACGATGAACTCTGAATCACTGGATATAGCCACAGATAATACATACCATGTGTGACCACTCATGGTCTTACAGGTACCTGTCTTGACGTCCCATAGTCTCACCGTCTAGTCATCACTTCCCGATACGATGAACTCCGAATCACTGGATATAGCCACAGCAGATACATACCATGTGTGACCACTCATGGTCTTACAGGTACCTGTCTTGACGTCCCATAGTCTCACCGTATGATCTTAACTTCCCGATACGATGAACTCTGAATCACTGGATATAGCCACAGCATATACAGAATATGTGTGACCACTCATGGTCTTACAGGTACCTGTCTTGACGTCCCATAGTCTCACCGTCTCATCATAACTTCCCGATACGATGAACTCTGAATCACTGGATATAGCCACAGCATATACAGAACTAGTGTGACCACTCATGGTCTTACAGGTACCTGTCTTGACGTCCCATAGTCTCACCGTCTCATCATAATTTCCCGATACGATGAACTCTGAATCACTGGATATAGCCACAGCATATACAGAATATGTGTGACCACTCATGGTCTTACAGGTACCTGTCTTGACGTTCCATAGTCTCACCGTATTATCTCAACTTCCCGATACGATGAACTCTGAATCACTGGATATAGCCACAGCATATACAGAATCTGTGTGACCACTCATGGTCTTAGAGGTACCTGTCTTGACGTCCCATAGTCTCACCGTCTCATCATAACTTCCCGATACGATGAACTCTGAATCACTGGATATAGCCACAGCATATACAGAATCTGTGTGACCACTCATGGTCTTACAGGTACCTGTCTTGACGTCCCATAGTCTCACCGTCTCATCATTACTTCCCGATACGATGAACTCTGAATCACTGGATATAGCCACAGATAATAATGAATCTGTGTGACCACTCATGGTCTTACAGGTACCTGTCTTGACGTCCCATAGTCTCACCGTCTTATCATCACTTCCCGATACGATGAACTCTGAATCACTGGATATAGCCACAGCAGATACTTACCATGTGTGACCACTCATGGTCTTACAGGTACCTGTCTTGACGTCCCATAGTCTCACCGTCTAGTCATCACTTCCCGATACGATGAACTCTGAATCACTGGATATAGCCACAGCATATACAGAATCTGTGTGACCACTCATGGTCTTACAGGTACCTGTCTTGACGTCCCATAGTCTCACCGTCTCATCATAACTTCCCGATACGATGAACTCTGAATCACTGGATATAGCCACAGCATATACAGAATCTGTGTGACCACTCATGGTCTTACAGGTACCTGTCTTGACGTCCCATAGTCTCACCGTCTAATCATTACTTCCCGATACGATGAACTCTGAATCACTGGATATCGCCACAGATCTTACATAACTAGTGTGACCACTCATGGTCTTACAGGTACCTGTCTTGACGTCCCATAGTCTCACCGTTTTATCTCAACTTCCCGATACGATGAACTCTGAATCACTGGATATAGCCACAGCATATACAGAATCTGTGTGACCACTCATGGTCTTACAGGTACCTGTCTTGACGTCCCATAGTCTCACCGTCTCATCATAACTTCCCGATACGATGAACTCTGAATCACTGGATATAGCCACAGCATATACAGAATCTGTGTGACCACTCATGGTCTTACAGGTACCTGTCTTGACGTCCCATAGTCTCACCGTCTCATCATAACTTCCCGATACGATGAACTCTGAATCACTGGATATAGCCACAGCATATACAGAATATGTGTGACCACTCATGGTCTTACAGGTACCTGTCTTGACGTCCCATAGTCTCACCGTCTTATCTACACTTCCCGATACGATGAACTCTGAATCACTGGATATAGCCACAGCATATACAGAATCTGTGTGACCACTCATGGTCTTACAGGTACCTGTCTTGACGTTCCATAGTCTCACCGTCTCATCTCTACTTCCCGATACGATGAACTCTGAATCACTGGATATAGCCACAGCATATACAGAATCTGTGTGACCACTCATGGTCTTACAGGTACCTGTCTTGACGTCCCATAGTCTCACCGTATTATCTCAACTTCCCGATACGATGAACTCTGAATCACTGGATATAGCCACAGCATATACATAACTAGTGTGACCACTCATGGTCTTACAGGTACCTGTCTTGACGTTCCATAGTCTCACCGTCTTATCTCCACTTCCCGATACGATGAACTCTGAATCACTGGATATAGCCACAGCATATACATAACTAGTGTGACCACTCATGGTCTTACAGGTACCTGTCTTGACGTTCCATAGTCTCACCGTCTCATCATCACTTCCCGATACGATGAACTCTGAATCACTGGATATAGCCACAGCATATACAGAATCTGTGTGACCACTCATGGTCTTACAGGTACCTGTCTTGACGTTCCATAGTCTCACCGTCTCATCTCTACTTCCCGATACGATGAACTCTGAATCACTGGATATAGCCACAGCAGATACTTACCATGTGTGACCACTCATGGTCTTACAGGTACCTGTCTTGACGTCCCATAGTCTCACCGTCTCATCATTACTTCCCGATACGATGAACTCTGAATCACTGGATATAGCCACAGCATATACATAACTAGTGTGACCACTCATGGTCTTACAGGTACCTGTCTTGACGTCCCATAGTCTCACCGTCTCATCATCACTTCCCGATACGATGAACTCTGAATCACTGGATATAGCCACAGCATATACAGAATATGTGTGACCACTCATGGTCTTACAGGTACCTGTCTTGACGTTCCATAGTCTCACCGTATTATCTCAACTTCCCGATACGATGAACTCTGAATCACTGGATATAGCCACATATAATACAGAACTAGTGTGACCACTCATGGTCTTACAGGTACCTGTCTTGACGTCCCATAGTCTCACCGTCTAGTCATCACTTCCCGATACGATGAACTCTGAATCACTGGATATAGCCACAGATGATACATAACTAGTGTGACCACTCATGGTCTTACAGGTACCTGTCTTGACGTCCCATAGTCTCACCGTCTAATCATAACTTCCCGATACGATGAACTCTGAATCACTGGATATAGCCACAGCATATACATAACTAGTGTGACCACTCATGGTCTTACAGGTACCTGTCTTGACGTCCCATAGTCTCACCGTATTATCTGAACTTCCCGATACGATGAACTCCGAATCACTGGATATAGCCACAGCAGATACATACCATGTGTGACCACTCATGGTCTTACAGGTACCTGTCTTGACGTCCCATAGTCTCACCGTATAATCTACACTTCCCGATACGATGAACTCTGAATCACTGGATATAGCCACAGCATATACATAACTAGTGTGACCACTCATGGTCTTACAGGTACCTGTCTTGACGTCCCATAGTCTCACCGTCTAATCATCACTTCCCGATACGATGAACTCTGAATCACTGGATATAGCCACATATAATACAGAATCTGTGTGACCACTCATGGTCTTACAGGTACCTGTCTTGACGTCCCATAGTCTCACCGTCTTATCTACACTTCCCGATACGATGAACTCTGAATCACTGGATATAGCCACAGATGATACATAACTAGTGTGACCACTCATGGTCTTACAGGTACCTGTCTTGACGTCCCATAGTCTCACCGTCTCATCATTACTTCCCGATACGATGAACTCTGAATCACTGGATATAGCCACAAATAATACATACCATGTGTGACCACTCATGGTCTTACAGGTACCTGTCTTGACGTCCCATAGTCTCACCGTCTTATCTACACTTCCCGATACGATGAACTCTGAATCACTGGATATAGCCACAGATAATACATAACTAGTGTGACCACTCATGGTCTTACAGGTACCTGTCTTGACGTCCCATAGTCTCACCGTCTCATCATTACTTCCCGATACGATGAACTCTGAATCACTGGATATAGCCACAGCATATACATAACTAGTGTGACCACTCATGGTCTTACAGGTACCTGTCTTGACGTCCCATAGTCTCACCGTCTAATCATCACTTCCCGATACGATGAACTCTGAATCACTGGATATAGCCACAGCATATAGAGAATATGTGTGACCACTCATGGTCTTACAGGTACCTGTCTTGACGTTCCATAGTCTCACCGTCTTATCATGACTTCCCGATACGATGAACTCTGAATCACTGGATATAGCCACAGCATATACAGAATCTGTGTGACCACTCATGGTCTTACAGGTACCTGTCTTGACGTTCCATAGTCTCACCGTCTCATCTCTACTTCCCGATACGATGAACTCTGAATCACTGGATATAGCCACAGCATATACAGAATCTGTGTGACCACTCATGGTCTTACAGGTACCTGTCTTGACGTCCCATAGTCTCACCGTATTATCTCAACTTCCCGATACGATGAACTCTGAATCACTGGATATAGCCACAGCATATACATAACTAGTGTGACCACTCATGGTCTTACAGGTACCTGTCTTGACGTTCCATAGTCTCACCGTCTTATCTCCACTTCCCGATACGATGAACTCTGAATCACTGGATATAGCCACAGCATATACATAACTAGTGTGACCACTCATGGTCTTACAGGTACCTGTCTTGACGTTCCATAGTCTCACCGTCTCATCATCACTTCCCGATACGATGAACTCTGAATCACTGGATATAGCCACAGCATATACAGAATCTGTGTGACCACTCATGGTCTTACAGGTACCTGTCTTGACGTTCCATAGTCTCACCGTCTCATCTCTACTTCCCGATACGATGAACTCTGAATCACTGGATATAGCCACAGCAGATACTTACCATGTGTGACCACTCATGGTCTTACAGGTACCTGTCTTGACGTCCCATAGTCTCACCGTCTCATCATTACTTCCCGATACGATGAACTCTGAATCACTGGATATAGCCACAGCATATACATAACTAGTGTGACCACTCATGGTCTTACAGGTACCTGTCTTGACGTCCCATAGTCTCACCGTCTCATCATCACTTCCCGATACGATGAACTCTGAATCACTGGATATAGCCACAGCATATACAGAATATGTGTGACCACTCATGGTCTTACAGGTACCTGTCTTGACGTTCCATAGTCTCACCGTATTATCTCAACTTCCCGATACGATGAACTCTGAATCACTGGATATAGCCACATATAATACAGAACTAGTGTGACCACTCATGGTCTTACAGGTACCTGTCTTGACGTCCCATAGTCTCACCGTCTAGTCATCACTTCCCGATACGATGAACTCTGAATCACTGGATATAGCCACAGATGATACATAACTAGTGTGACCACTCATGGTCTTACAGGTACCTGTCTTGACGTCCCATAGTCTCACCGTCTAATCATAACTTCCCGATACGATGAACTCTGAATCACTGGATATAGCCACAGCATATACATAACTAGTGTGACCACTCATGGTCTTACAGGTACCTGTCTTGACGTCCCATAGTCTCACCGTATTATCTGAACTTCCCGATACGATGAACTCCGAATCACTAGATATAGCCACAGCAGATACATACCATGTGTGACCACTCATGGTCTTACAGGTACCTGTCTTGACGTCCCATAGTCTCACCGTATAATCTACACTTCCCGATACGATGAACTCTGAATCACTGGATATAGCCACAGCATATACATAACTAGTGTGACCACTCATGGTCTTACAGGTACCTGTCTTGACGTCCCATAGTCTCACCGTCTAATCATCACTTCCCGATACGATGAACTCTGAATCACTGGATATAGCCACATATAATACAGAATCTGTGTGACCACTCATGGTCTTACAGGTACCTGTCTTGACGTCCCATAGTCTCACCGTCTTATCTACACTTCCCGATACGATGAACTCTGAATCACTGGATATAGCCACAGATGATACATAACTAGTGTGACCACTCATGGTCTTACAGGTACCTGTCTTGACGTCCCATAGTCTCACCGTCTCATCATTACTTCCCGATACGATGAACTCTGAATCACTGGATATAGCCACAAATAATACATACCATGTGTGACCACTCATGGTCTTACAGGTACCTGTCTTGACGTCCCATAGTCTCACCGTCTTATCTACACTTCCCGATACGATGAACTCTGAATCACTGGATATAGCCACAGATAATACATAACTAGTGTGACCACTCATGGTCTTACAGGTACCTGTCTTGACGTCCCATAGTCTCACCGTCTCATCATTACTTCCCGATACGATGAACTCTGAATCACTGGATATAGCCACAGCATATACAGAACTAGTGTGACCACTCATGGTCTTACAGGTACCTGTCTTGACGTCCCATAGTCTCACCGTCTCATCATAACTTCCCGATACGATGAACTCTGAATCACTGGATATAGCCACAGCATATACAGAATATGTGTGACCACTCATGGTCTTACAGGTACCTGTCTTGACGTCCCATAGTCTCACCGTCTCATCATAATTTCCCGATACGATGAACTCTGAATCACTGGATATAGCCACAAATAATACATACCATGTGTGACCACTCATGGTCTTACAGGTACCTGTCTTGACGTCCCATAGTCTCACCGTCTCATCATAACTTCCCGATACGATGAACTCTGAATCACTGGATATAGCCACAGATAATACATAACTAGTGTGACCACTCATGGTCTTACAGGTACCTGTCTTGACGTCCCATAGTCTCACCGTCTCATCATTACTTCCCGATACGATGAACTCTGAATCACTGGATATAGCCACAGCATATACATAACTAGTGTGACCACTCATGGTCTTACAGGTACCTGTCTTGACGTCCCATAGTCTCACCGTCTAATCATCACTTCCCGATACGATGAACTCTGAATCACTGGATATAGCCACAGCATATAGAGAATATGTGTGACCACTCATGGTCTTACAGGTACCTGTCTTGACGTTCCATAGTCTCACCGTCTTATCATGACTTCCCGATACGATGAACTCTGAATCACTGGATATAGCCACAGCATATACAGAATCTGTGTGACCACTCATGGTCTTACAGGTACCTGTCTTGACGTTCCATAGTCTCACCGTCTCATCTCTACTTCCCGATACGATGAACTCTGAATCACTGGATATAGCCACAGCATATACAGAATCTGTGTGACCACTCATGGTCTTACAGGTACCTGTCTTGACGTCCCATAGTCTCACCGTCTCATCTCTACTTCCCGATACGATGAACTCTGAATCACTGGATATAGCCACATATAATACAGAACTAGTGTGACCACTCATGGTCTTACAGGTACCTGTCTTGACGTCCCATAGTCTCACCGTCTAATCATTACTTCCCGATACGATGAACTCTGAATCACTGGATATAGCCACAGCAGATACATACCATGTGTGACCACTCATGGTCTTACAGGTACCTGTCTTGACGTCCCATAGTCTCACCGTATAATCTACACTTCCCGATACGATGAACTCTGAATCACTGGATATTGCCACAGCATATACATAACAAGTGTGACCACTCATGGTCTTACAGGTACCTGTCTTGACGTTCCATAGTCTCACCGTCTCATCATAACTTCCCGATACGATGAACTCTGAATCACTGGATATAGCCACAGCATATACATAACTAGTGTGACCACTCATGGTCTTACAGGTACCTGTCTTGACGTCCCATAGTCTCACCGTCTCATCATTACTTCCCGATACGATGAACTCTGAATCACTGGATATAGCCACAAATAATACATACCATGTGTGACCACTCATGGTCTTACAGGTACCTGTCTTGACGTCCCATAGTCTCACCGTATAATCTACACTTCCCGATACGATGAACTCTGAATCACTGGATATTGCCACAGCATATACAGAATCTGTGTGACCACTCATGGTCTTACAGGTACCTGTCTTGACGTTCCATAGTCTCACCGTCTCATCTCTACTTCACGATACGATGAACTCTGAATCACTGGATATAGCCACAGATAATACATACCATGTGTGACCACTCATGGTCTTACAGGTACCTGTCTTGACGTCCCATAGTCTCACAGTCTAGTCATCACTTCCCGATACGATGAACTCCGAATCACTGGATATAGCCACAGATAATACATAACTAGTGTGACCACTCATGGTCTTACAGGTACCTGTCTTGACGTTCCATAGTCTCACCGTCTCATCTCTACTTCCCGATACGATGAACTCTGAATCACTGGATATAGCCACATATGATACATAACTAGTGTGACCACTCATGGTCTTACAGGTACCTGTCTTGACGTCCCATAGTCTCACCGTATTATCTGAACTTCCCGATACGATGAACTCTGAATCACTGGATATAGCCACAGATAATACATAACATGTGTGACCACTCATGGTCTTACAGGTACCTGTCTTGACGTTCCATAGTCTCACCGTCTCATCATAACTTCCCGATACGATGAACTCTGAATCACTGGATATAGCCACAGCATATACAGAATCTGTGTGACCACTCATGGTCTTACAGGTACCTGTCTTGACGTTCCATAGTCTCACCGTCTTATCTACACTTCCCGATACGATGAACTCTGAATCACTGGATATAGCCACAGCATATACATACCATGTGTGACCACTCATGGTCTTACAGGTACCTGTCTTGACGTCCCATAGTCTCACCGTCTTATCTACACTTCCCGATACGATGAACTCTGAATCACTGGATATAGCCACAGATAATACATAACTAGTGTGACCACTCATGGTCTTACAGGTACCTGTCTTGACGTCCCATAGTCTCACCGTCTCATCATAACTTCCCGATACGATGAACTCTGAATCACTGGATATAGCCACAGCATATACAGAATCTGTGTGACCACTCATGGTCTTACAGGTACCTGTCTTGACGTTCCATAGTCTCACCGTCTCATCATAACTTCCCGATACGATGAACTCTGAATCACTGGATATAGCCACAGCATATACAGAATCTGTGTGACCACTCATGGTCTTACAGGTACCTGTCTTGACGTCCCATAGTCTCACCGTCTAATCATTACTTCCCGATACGATGAACTCTGAATCACTGGATATAGCCACAGCATATACATAACAAGTGTGACCACTCATGGTCTTACAGGTACCTGTCTTGACGTTCCATAGTCTCACCGTCTCATCATAACTTCCCGATACGATGAACTCTGAATCACTGGATATAGCCACAGCATATACAGAATCTGTGTGACCACTCATGGTCTTACAGGTACCTGTCTTGACGTCCCATAGTCTCACCGTCTTATCTACACTTCCCGATACGATGAACTCTGAATCACTGGATATAGCCACAGCATATACAGAATCTGTGTGACCACTCATGGTCTTACAGGTACCTGTCTTGACGTCCCATAGTCTCACCGTCTCATCATAACTTCCCGATACGATGAACTCTGAATCACTGGATATAGCCACAGATAATACATACCATGTGTGACCACTCATGGTCTTACAGGTACCTGTCTTGACGTCCCATAGTCTCACCGTCTAATCATCACTTCCCGATACGATGAACTCTGAATCACTGGATATAGCCACAGCATATACAGAATCTGTGTGACCACTCATGGTCTTACAGGTACCTGTCTTGACGTCCCATAGTCTCACCGTCTAATCATTACTTCCCGATACGATGAACTCTGAATCACTGGATATAGCCACAGCATATACATAACTAGTGTGACCACTCATGGTCTTACAGGTACCTGTCTTGACGTTCCATAGTCTCACCGTCTCATCATAACTTCCCGATACGATGAACTCTGAATCACTGGATATAGCCACAGCATATACATAACAAGTGTGACCACTCATGGTCTTACAGGTACCTGTCTTGACGTTCCATAGTCTCACCGTCTAATCATTACTTCCCGATACGATGAACTCTGAATCACTGGATATAGCCACAGCATATACATAACAAGTGTGACCACTCATGGTCTTACAGGTACCTGTCTTGACGTCCCATAGTCTCACCGTCTAGTCATCACTTCCCGATACGATGAACTCTGAATCACTGGATATAGCCACAGCATATACAGAATCTGTGTGACCACTCATGGTCTTACAGGTACCTGTCTTGACGTTCCATAGTCTCACCGTCTCATCATAACTTCCCGATACGATGAACTCTGAATCACTGGATATAGCCACAGCATATACATAACTAGTGTGACCACTCATGGTCTTACAGGTACCTGTCTTGACGTCCCATAGTCTCACCGTCTAATCATTACTTCCCGATACGATGAACTCTGAATCACTGGATATAGCCACAGCATATACATAACAAGTGTGACCACTCATGGTCTTACAGGTACCTGTCTTGACGTTCCATAGTCTCACCGTCTCATCATAACTTCCCGATACGATGAACTCTGAATCACTGGATATAGCCACAGCATATACAGAATATGTGTGACCACTCATGGTCTTACAGGTACCTGTCTTGACGTTCCATAGTCTCACCGTATTATCTCAACTTCCCGATACGATGAACTCTGAATCACTGGATATAGCCACAGCATATACAGAATCTGTGTGACCACTCATGGTCTTACAGGTACCTGTCTTGACGTCCCATAGTCTCACCGTCTCATCATAACTTCCCGATACGATGAACTCTGAATCACTGGATATAGCCACAGCATATACAGAATCTGTGTGACCACTCATGGTCTTACAGGTACCTGTCTTGACGTCCCATAGTCTCACCGTCTCATCATAACTTCCCGATACGATGAACTCTGAATCACTGGATATAGCCACAGATAATACATACCATGTGTGACCACTCATGGTCTTACAGGTACCTGTCTTGACGTCCCATAGTCTCACAGTCTAGTCATCACTTCCCGATACGATGAACTCCGAATCACTGGATATAGCCACAGCATATACAGAATCTGTGTGACCACTCATGGTCTTACAGGTACCTGTCTTGACGTTCCATAGTCTCACCGTATTATCTAAACTTCCCGATACGATGAACTCTGAATCACTGGATATAGCCACAGATCTTACATAACTAGTGTGACCACTCATGGTCTTACAGGTACCTGTCTTGACGTTCCATAGTCTCACCGTCTCATCATAACTTCCCGATACGATGAACTCTGAATCACTGGATATAGCCACAGCATATACAGAATATGTGTGACCACTCATGGTCTTACAGGTACCTGTCTTGACGTCCCATAGTCTCACCGTATTATCTCAACTTCCCGATACGATGAACTCTGAATCACTGGATATAGCCACAGCATATACAGAATCTGTGTGACCACTCATGGTCTTACAGGTACCTGTCTTGACGTTCCATAGTCTCACCGTCTCATCTCTACTTCACGATACGATGAACTCTGAATCACTGGATATAGCCACAGCAGATACTTACCATGTGTGACCACTCATGGTCTTACAGGTACCTGTCTTGACGTCCCATAGTCTCACCGTCTCATCATAACTTCCCGATACGATGAACTCTGAATCACTGGATATAGCCACAGATAATACATACCATGTGTGACCACTCATGGTCTTACAGGTACCTGTCTTGACGTCCCATAGTCTCACCGTCTTATCTACACTTCCCGATACGATGAACTCTGAATCACTGGATATAGCCACAGATAATACATAACTAGTGTGACCACTCATGGTCTTACAGGTACCTGTCTTGACGTCCCATAGTCTCACCGTCTAATCATAACTTCCCGATACGATGAACTCTGAATCACTGGATATAGCCACAGCATATACATAACTAGTGTGACCACTCATGGTCTTACAGGTACCTGTCTTGACGTTCCATAGTCTCACCGTCTCATCATAACTTCCCGATACGATGAACTCTGAATCACTGGATATAGCCACAGCATATACATAACAAGTGTGACCACTCATGGTCTTACAGGTACCTGTCTTGACGTCCCATAGTCTCACAGTCTAGTCATCACTTCCCGATACGATGAACTCCGAATCACTGGATATAGCCACAGATAATACATAACTAGTGTGACCACTCATGGTCTTACAGGTACCTGTCTTGACGTCCCATAGTCTCACCGTATAATCTACACTTCCCGATACGATGAACTCTGAATCACTGGATATAGCCACATATGATACATAACTAGTGTGACCACTCATGGTCTTACAGGTACCTGTCTTGACGTCCCATAGTCTCACCGTATTATCTGAACTTCCCGATACGATGAACTCTGAATCACTGGATATAGCCACAGCATATACAGAATCTGTGTGACCACTCATGGTCTTACAGGTACCTGTCTTGACGTCCCATAGTCTCACCGTCTTATCTACACTTCCCGATACGATGAACTCTGAATCACTGGATATAGCCACAGCATATACATAACTAGTGTGACCACTCATGGTCTTACAGGTACCTGTCTTGACGTCCCATAGTCTCACCGTCTCATCTCTACTTCCCGATACGATGAACTCTGAATCACTGGATATAGCCACAGCATATACATACCATGTGTGACCACTCATGGTCTTACAGGTACCTGTCTTGACGTCCCATAGTCTCACAGTCTAGTCATCACTTCCCGATACGATGAACTCCGAATCACTGGATATAGCCACAGATAATACATAACTAGTGTGACCACTCATGGTCTTACAGGTACCTGTCTTGACGTCCCATAGTCTCACCGTCTTATCTACACTTCCCGATACGATGAACTCTGAATCACTGGATATAGCCACAGCAGATACTTACCATGTGTGACCACTCATGGTCTTACAGGTACCTGTCTTGACGTCCCATAGTCTCACCGTCTTATCTACACTTCCCGATACGATGAACTCTGAATCACTGGATATAGCCACAGATAATACATACCATGTGTGACCACTCATGGTCTTACAGGTACCTGTCTTGACGTCCCATAGTCTCACCGTCTAGTCATCACTTCCCGATACGATGAACTCCGAATCACTGGATATAGCCACAGCAGATACATACCATGTGTGACCACTCATGGTCTTACAGGTACCTGTCTTGACGTTCCATAGTCTCACCGTATAATAATAACTTCCCGATACGATGAACTCTGAATCACTGGATATAGCCACAGCATATACAGAATCTGTGTGACCACTCATGGTCTTACAGGTACCTGTCTTGACGTCCCATAGTCTCACCGTCTAATCATTACTTCCCGATACGATGAACTCTGAATCACTGGATATAGCCACAGCATATAGAGAATATGTGTGACCACTCATGGTCTTACAGGTACCTGTCTTGACGTCCCATAGTCTCACCGTATAATCTACACTTCCCGATACGATGAACTCTGAATCACTGGATATTGCCACAGCATATACAGAATCTGTGTGACCACTCATGGTCTTACAGGTACCTGTCTTGACGTTCCATAGTCTCACCGTCTCATCTCTACTTCACGATACGATGAACTCTGAATCACTGGATATAGCCACAGATAATACATACCATGTGTGACCACTCATGGTCTTACAGGTACCTGTCTTGACGTCCCATAGTCTCACAGTCTAGTCATCACTTCCCGATACGATGAACTCCGAATCACTGGATATAGCCACAGCATATACAGAATCTGTGTGACCACTCATGGTCTTACAGGTACCTGTCTTGACGTTCCATAGTCTCACCGTCTAATCATAACTTCCCGATACGATGAACTCTGAATCACTGGATATAGCCACATATGATACATAACTAGTGTGACCACTCATGGTCTTACAGGTACCTGTCTTGACGTCCCATAGTCTCACCGTATTATCTGAACTTCCCGATACGATGAACTCTGAATCACTGGATATAGCCACAGATAATACATAACATGTGTGACCACTCATGGTCTTACAGGTACCTGTCTTGACGTTCCATAGTCTCACCGTCTCATCATAACTTCCCGATACGATGAACTCTGAATCACTGGATATAGCCACAGCATATACAGAATCTGTGTGACCACTCATGGTCTTACAGGTACCTGTCTTGACGTTCCATAGTCTCACCGTCTTATCTACACTTCCCGATACGATGAACTCTGAATCACTGGATATAGCCACAGCATATACATACCATGTGTGACCACTCATGGTCTTACAGGTACCTGTCTTGACGTCCCATAGTCTCACCGTCTCATCATAACTTCCCGATACGATGAACTCTGAATCACTGGATATAGCCACAGATAATACATACCATGTGTGACCACTCATGGTCTTACAGGTACCTGTCTTGACGTCCCATAGTCTCACCGTCTTATCTACACTTCCCGATACGATGAACTCTGAATCACTGGATATAGCCACAGCAGATACTTACCATGTGTGACCACTCATGGTCTTACAGGTACCTGTCTTGACGTCCCATAGTCTCACCGTCTCATCATAACTTCCCGATACGATGAACTCTGAATCACTGGATATAGCCACAGCATATAGAGAATCTGTGTGACCACTCATGGTCTTACAGGTACCTGTCTTGACGTCCCATAGTCTCACCGTCTAGTCATCACTTCCCGATACGATGAACTCCGAATCACTGGATATAGCCACAGCAGATACATACCATGTGTGACCACTCATGGTCTTACAGGTACCTGTCTTGACGTTCCATAGTCTCACCGTCTCATCTCTACTTCCCGATACGATGAACTCCGAATCACTGGATATAGCCACAGCATATAGAGAATATGTGTGACCACTCATGGTCTTACAGGTACCTGTCTTGACGTCCCATAGTCTCACCGTATAATCTACACTTCCCGATACGATGAACTCTGAATCACTGGATATTGCCACAGCATATACAGAATCTGTGTGACCACTCATGGTCTTACAGGTACCTGTCTTGACGTTCCATAGTCTCACCGTCTCATCTCTACTTCACGATACGATGAACTCTGAATCACTGGATATAGCCACAGATAATACATACCATGTGTGACCACTCATGGTCTTACAGGTACCTGTCTTGACGTCCCATAGTCTCACAGTCTAGTCATCACTTCCCGATACGATGAACTCCGAATCACTGGATATAGCCACAGATAATACATAACTAGTGTGACCACTCATGGTCTTACAGGTACCTGTCTTGACGTCCCATAGTCTCACCGTATAATCTACACTTCCCGATACGATGAACTCTGAATCACTGGATATAGCCACATATGATACATAACTAGTGTGACCACTCATGGTCTTACAGGTACCTGTCTTGACGTCCCATAGTCTCACCGTATTATCTGAACTTCCCGATACGATGAACTCTGAATCACTGGATATAGCCACAGCATATACAGAATCTGTGTGACCACTCATGGTCTTACAGGTACCTGTCTTGACGTCCCATAGTCTCACCGTCTTATCTACACTTCCCGATACGATGAACTCTGAATCACTGGATATAGCCACAGCATATACATAACTAGTGTGACCACTCATGGTCTTACAGGTACCTGTCTTGACGTCCCATAGTCTCACCGTCTTATCTACACTTCCCGATACGATGAACTCTGAATCACTGGATATAGCCACAGATAATACATAACTAGTGTGACCACTCATGGTCTTACAGGTACCTGTCTTGACGTCCCATAGTCTCACCGTCTTATCTACACTTCCCGATACGATGAACTCTGAATCACTGGATATAGCCACAGCAGATACTTACCATGTGTGACCACTCATGGTCTTACAGGTACCTGTCTTGACGTCCCATAGTCTCACCGTCTCATCATAACTTCCCGATACGATGAACTCTGAATCACTGGATATAGCCACAGATAATACATACCATGTGTGACCACTCATGGTCTTACAGGTACCTGTCTTGACGTCCCATAGTCTCACCGTCTTATCTACACTTCCCGATACGATGAACTCTGAATCACTGGATATAGCCACAGCAGATACTTACCATGTGTGACCACTCATGGTCTTACAGGTACCTGTCTTGACGTCCCATAGTCTCACCGTCTCATCATAACTTCCCGATACGATGAACTCTGAATCACTGGATATAGCCAAAGCATATAGAGAATCTGTGTGACCACTCATGGTCTTACAGGTACCTGTCTTGACGTCCCATAGTCTCACCGTCTAGTCATCACTTCCCGATACGATGAACTCCGAATCACTGGATATAGCCACAGCAGATACATACCATGTGTGACCACTCATGGTCTTACAGGTACCTGTCTTGACGTTCCATAGTCTCACCGTCTCATCTCTACTTCCCGATACGATGAACTCCGAATCACTGGATATAGCCACAGCATATAGAGAATATGTGTGACCACTCATGGTCTTACAGGTACCTGTCTTGACGTCCCATAGTCTCACCGTATAATCTACACTTCCCGATACGATGAACTCTGAATCACTGGATATTGCCACAGCATATACAGAATCTGTGTGACCACTCATGGTCTTACAGGTACCTGTCTTGACGTTCCATAGTCTCACCGTCTCATCTCTACTTCACGATACGATGAACTCTGAATCACTGGATATAGCCACAGATAATACATACCATGTGTGACCACTCATGGTCTTACAGGTACCTGTCTTGACGTCCCATAGTCTCACAGTCTAGTCATCACTTCCCGATACGATGAACTCCGAATCACTGGATATAGCCACAGATAATACATAACTAGTGTGACCACTCATGGTCTTACAGGTACCTGTCTTGACGTCCCATAGTCTCACCGTATAATCTACACTTCCCGATACGATGAACTCTGAATCACTGGATATAGCCACATATGATACATAACTAGTGTGACCACTCATGGTCTTACAGGTACCTGTCTTGACGTCCCATAGTCTCACCGTATTATCTGAACTTCCCGATACGATGAACTCTGAATCACTGGATATAGCCACAGATAATACATACCATGTGTGACCACTCATGGTCTTACAGGTACCTGTCTTGACGTTCCATAGTCTCACCGTCTCATCATAACTTCCCGATACGATGAACTCTGAATCACTGGATATAGCCACAGCATATACAGAATCTGTGTGACCACTCATGGTCTTACAGGTACCTGTCTTGACGTTCCATAGTCTCACCGTCTTATCTACACTTCCCGATACGATGAACTCTGAATCACTGGATATAGCCACAGCAGATACTTACCATGTGTGACCACTCATGGTCTTACAGGTACCTGTCTTGACGTCCCATAGTCTCACAGTCTTATCTCTACTTCCCGATACGATGAACTCTGAATCACTGGATATAGCCACAGCAGATACATACCATGTGTGACCACTCATGGTCTTACAGGTACCTGTCTTGACGTCCCATAGTCTCACCGTCTTATCTACACTTCCCGATACGATGAACTCTGAATCACTGGATATAGCCACAGATAATACATACCATGTGTGACCACTCATGGTCTTACAGGTACCTGTCTTGACGTCCCATAGTCTCACCGTATTATCTGAACTTCCCGATACGATGAACTCTGAATCACTGGATATAGCCACAGCATATAGAGAATCTGTGTGACCACTCATGGTCTTAAAGGTACCTGTCTTGACGTCCCATAGTCTCACCGTATTATCTGAACTTCCCGATACGATGAACTCTGAATCACTGGATATAGCCACAGCATATAGAGAATCTGTGTGACCACTCATGGTCTTACAGGTACCTGTCTTGACGTCCCATAGTCTCACCGTCTAGTCATCACTTCCCGATACGATGAACTCCGAATCACTGGATATAGCCACAGCAGATACATACCATGTGTGACCACTCATGGTCTTACAGGTACCTGTCTTGACGTCCCATAGTCTCACCGTCTTATCTCTACTTCCCGATACGATGAACTCTGAATCACTGGATATAGCCACAGCATATAGAGAATCTGTGTGACCACTCATGGTCTTACAGGTACCTGTCTTGACGTTCCATAGTCTCACCGTCTTATCTACACTTCCCGATACGATGAACTCTGAATCACTGGATATAGCCACAGCATATACATACCATGTGTGACCACTCATGGTCTTACAGGTACCTGTCTTGACGTCCCATAGTCTCACCGTCTTATCTACACTTCCCGATACGATGAACTCTGAATCACTGGATATAGCCACAGATAATACATAACTAGTGTGACCACTCATGGTCTTACAGGTACCTGTCTTGACGTCCCATAGTCTCACCGTCTTATCTACACTTCCCGATACGATGAACTCTGAATCACTGGATATAGCCACAGCAGATACTTACCATGTGTGACCACTCATGGTCTTACAGGTACCTGTCTTGACGTCCCATAGTCTCACCGTCTAATCATAACTTCCCGATACGATGAACTCTGAATCACTGGATATAGCCACAGATAATACATACCATGTGTGACCACTCATGGTCTTACAGGTACCTGTCTTGACGTCCCATAGTCTCACCGTCTAGTCATCACTTCCCGATACGATGAACTCCGAATCACTGGATATAGCCACAGCAGATACATACCATGTGTGACCACTCATGGTCTTACAGGTACCTGTCTTGACGTTCCATAGTCTCACCGTCTCATCTCTACTTCCCGATACGATGAACTCCGAATCACTGGATATAGCCACAGCATATACAGAATCTGTGTGACCACTCATGGTCTTACAGGTACCTGTCTTGACGTCCCATAGTCTCACCGTCTAATCATCACTTCCCGATACGATGAACTCTGAATCACTGGATATAGCCACAGCATATACAGAATATGTGTGACCACTCATGGTCTTACAGGTACCTGTCTTGACGTCCCATAGTCTCACCGTATAATCTACACTTCCCGATACGATGAACTCTGAATCACTGGATATAGCCACAGCATATACAGAATATGTGTGACCACTCATGGTCTTACAGGTACCTGTCTTGACGTCCCATAGTCTCACCGTCTCATCATAACTTCCCGATACGATGAACTCTGAATCACTGGATATAGCCACAGCATATACAGAACTAGTGTGACCACTCATGGTCTTACAGGTACCTGTCTTGACGTCCCATAGTCTCACCGTCTCATCATAATTTCCCGATACGATGAACTCTGAATCACTGGATATAGCCACAGCATATACAGAATATGTGTGACCACTCATGGTCTTACAGGTACCTGTCTTGACGTCCCATAGTCTCACCGTCTTATCTACACTTCCCGATACGATGAACTCTGAATCACTGGATATAGCCACAGCAGATACTTACCATGTGTGACCACTCATGGTCTTACAGGTACCTGTCTTGACGTCCCATAGTCTCACCGTCTAGTCATCACTTCCCGATACGATGAACTCTGAATCACTGGATATAGCCACAGCATATACAGAATCTGTGTGACCACTCATGGTCTTACAGGTACCTGTCTTGACGTCCCATAGTCTCACCGTCTCATCATAACTTCCCGATACGATGAACTCTGAATCACTGGATATAGCCACAGCATATACAGAATCTGTGTGACCACTCATGGTCTTACAGGTACCTGTCTTGACGTCCCATAGTCTCACCGTCTAATCATTACTTCCCGATACGATGAACTCTGAATCACTGGATATAGCCACAGCAGATACTTACCATGTGTGACCACTCATGGTCTTACAGGTACCTGTCTTGACGTCCCATAGTCTCACCGTCTAGTCATCACTTCCCGATACGATGAACTCTGAATCACTGGATATAGCCACAGCATATACAGAATCTGTGTGACCACTCATGGTCTTACAGGTACCTGTCTTGACGTCCCATAGTCTCACCGTCTCATCATAACTTCCCGATACGATGAACTCTGAATCACTGGATATAGCCACAGCATATACAGAATCTGTGTGACCACTCATGGTCTTACAGGTACCTGTCTTGACGTCCCATAGTCTCACCGTCTAATCATTACTTCCCGATACGATGAACTCTGAATCACTGGATATCGCCACAGATCTTACATAACTAGTGTGACCACTCATGGTCTTACAGGTACCTGTCTTGACGTCCCATAGTCTCACCGTTTTATCTCAACTTCCCGATACGATGAACTCTGAATCACTGGATATAGCCACAGCATATACATAACTAGTGTGACCACTCATGGTCTTACAGGTACCTGTCTTGACGTTCCATAGTCTCACCGTTTTATCTCAACTTCCCGATACGATGAACTCTGAATCACTGGATATAGCCACAGCATATACAGAATCTGTGTGACCACTCATGGTCTTACAGGTACCTGTCTTGACGTCCCATAGTCTCACCGTATAATCTACACTTCCCGATACGATGAACTCTGAATCACTGGATATAGCCACATATGATACATAACTAGTGTGACCACTCATGGTCTTACAGGTACCTGTCTTGACGTCCCATAGTCTCACCGTCTTATCTCCACTTCCCGATACGATGAACTCTGAATCACTGGATATAGCCACAGCATATACATAACTAGTGTGACCACTCATGGTCTTACAGGTACCTGTCTTGACGTTCCATAGTCTCACCGTCTCATCATCACTTCCCGATACGATGAACTCTGAATCACTGGATATAGCCACAGCATATACAGAATCTGTGTGACCACTCATGGTCTTACAGGTACCTGTCTTGACGTTCCATAGTCTCACCGTCTCATCTCTACTTCCCGATACGATGAACTCTGAATCACTGGATATAGCCACAGCAGATACTTACCATGTGTGACCACTCATGGTCTTACAGGTACCTGTCTTGACGTCCCATAGTCTCACCGTCTCATCATTACTTCCCGATACGATGAACTCTGAATCACTGGATATAGCCACAGCATATACATAACTAGTGTGACCACTCATGGTCTTACAGGTACCTGTCTTGACGTTCCATAGTCTCACCGTATTATCTCAACTTCCCGATACGATGAACTCTGAATCACTGGATATAGCCACATATAATACAGAACTAGTGTGACCACTCATGGTCTTACAGGTACCTGTCTTGACGTCCCATAGTCTCATCGTCTTATCTACACTTCCCGATACGATGAACTCTGAATCACTGGATATAGCCACAGATGATACAGAACTAGTGTGACCACTCATGGTCTTACAGGTACCTGTCTTGACGTCCCATAGTCTCATCGTCTTATCTACACTTCCCGATACGATGAACTCTGAATCACTGGATATAGCCACAGATGATACATAACTAGTGTGACCACTCATGGTCTTACAGGTACCTGTCTTGACGTCCCATAGTCTCACCGTCTCATCATTACTTCCCGATACGATGAACTCTGAATCACTGGATATAGCCACAGATAATACATACCATGTGTGACCACTCATGGTCTTACAGGTACCTGTCTTGACGTCCCATAGTCTCACCGTCTCATCATAACTTCCCGATACGATGAACTCTGAATCACTGGATATAGCCACAGATAATACATAACTAGTGTGACCACTCATGGTCTTACAGGTACCTGTCTTGACGTCCCATAGTCTCACCGTCTCATCATAACTTCCCGATACGATGAACTCTGAATCACTGGATATAGCCACAGCATATACATAACTAGTGTGACCACTCATGGTCTTACAGGTACCTGTCTTGACGTCCCATAGTCTCACCGTCTAATCATCACTTCCCGATACGATGAACTCTGAATCACTGGATATAGCCACATATAATACAGAACTAGTGTGACCACTCATGGTCTTACAGGTACCTGTCTTGACGTCCCATAGTCTCACCGTCTTATCTACACTTCCCGATACGATGAACTCTGAATCACTGGATATAGCCACAGATGATACATAACTAGTGTGACCACTCATGGTCTTACAGGTACCTGTCTTGACGTCCCATAGTCTCACCGTCTCATCATAACTTCCCGATACGATGAACTCTGAATCACTGGATATAGCCACAGATAATACATACCATGTGTGACCACTCATGGTCTTACAGGTACCTGTCTTGACGTCCCATAGTCTCACCGTCTTATCTACACTTCCCGATACGATGAACTCTGAATCACTGGATATAGCCACAGATAATACATAACTAGTGTGACCACTCATGGTCTTACAGGTACCTGTCTTGACGTCCCATAGTCTCACCGTCTCATCATTACTTCCCGATACGATGAACTCTGAATCACTGGATATAGCCACAGCATATACATAACTAGTGTGACCACTCATGGTCTTACAGGTACCTGTCTTGACGTCCCATAGTCTCACCGTCTAATCATCACTTCCCGATACGATGAACTCTGAATCACTGGATATAGCCACAGCATATAGAGAATATGTGTGACCACTCATGGTCTTACAGGTACCTGTCTTGACGTTCCATAGTCTCACCGTCTTATCATGACTTCCCGATACGATGAACTCTGAATCACTGGATATAGCCACAGCTTATACATGACTAGTGTGACCACTCATGGTCTTACAGGTACCTGTCTTGACGTCCCATAGTCTCACCGTCTTATCTACACTTCCCGATACGATGAACTCTGAATCACTGGATATAGCCACAGATAATACATAACTAGTGTGACCACTCATGGTCTTACAGGTACCTGTCTTGACGTCCCATAGTCTCACCGTCTTATCTACACTTCCCGATACGATGAACTCTGAATCACTGGATATAGCCACAGCATATACATAACTAGTGTGACCACTCATGGTCTTACAGGTACCTGTCTTGACGTCCCATAGTCTCACCGTCTTATCTACACTTCCCGATACGATGAACTCTGAATCACTGGATATAGCCACAGATAATACATAACTAGTGTGACCACTCATGGTCTTACAGGTACCTGTCTTGACGTTCCATAGTCTCACCGTCTAATCATTACTTCCCGATACGATGAACTCTGAATCACTGGATATAGCCACAGCATATACAGAATCTGTGTGACCACTCATGGTCTTACAGGTACCTGTCTTGACGTTCCATAGTCTCACCGTCTCATCTCTACTTCCCGATACGATGAACTCTGAATCACTGGATATAGCCACAGCATATACAGAATCTGTGTGACCACTCATGGTCTTACAGGTACCTGTCTTGACGTCCCATAGTCTCACCGTCTCATCATTACTTCCCGATACGATGAACTCTGAATCACTGGATATAGCCACAGCATATACAGAACTAGTGTGACCACTCATGGTCTTACAGGTACCTGTCTTGACGTCCCATAGTCTCACCGTCTCATCATAACTTCCCGATACGATGAACTCTGAATCACTGGATATAGCCACAGCATATACAGAATATGTGTGACCACTCATGGTCTTACAGGTACCTGTCTTGACGTCCCATAGTCTCACCGTCTCATCATAATTTCCCGATACGATGAACTCTGAATCACTGGATATAGCCACAGCATATACAGAATCTGTGTGACCACTCATGGTCTTACAGGTACCTGTCTTGACGTCCCATAGTCTCACCGTATTATCTCAACTTCCCGATACGATGAACTCTGAATCACTGGATATAGCCACAGCATATACAGAATCTGTGTGACCACTCATGGTCTTACAGGTACCTGTCTTGACGTCCCATAGTCTCACCGTCTCATCATAACTTCCCGATACGATGAACTCTGAATCACTGGATATAGCCACAGATCTTACATAACTAGTGTGACCACTCATGGTCTTACAGGTACCTGTCTTGACGTCCCATAGTCTCACCGTCTCATCATTACTTCCCGATACGATGAACTCTGAATCACTGGATATAGCCACAGATAATACAGAAGTAGTGTGACCACTCATGGTCTTACAGGTACCTGTCTTGACGTTCCATAGTCTCACCGTCTCATCATAACTTCCCGATACGATGAACTCTGAATCACTGGATATAGCCACAGCATATACAGAATCTGTGTGACCACTCATGGTCTTACAGGTACCTGTCTTGACGTCCCATAGTCTCACCGTCTCATCATAACTTCCCGATACGATGAACTCTGAATCACTGGATATAGCCACAGCATATACAGAATATGTGTGACCACTCATGGTCTTACAGGTACCTGTCTTGACGTCCCATAGTCTCACCGTCTAATCATTACTTCCCGATACGATGAACTCTGAATCACTGGATATAGCCACAGCATATACAGAATCTGTGTGACCACTCATGGTCTTACAGGTACCTGTCTTGACGTTCCATAGTCTCACCGTCTCATCTCTACTTCCCGATACGATGAACTCTGAATCACTGGATATAGCCACAGCATATACATAACTAGTGTGACCACTCATGGTCTTACAGGTACCTGTCTTGACGTCCCATAGTCTCACCGTCTCATCATTACTTCCCGATACGATGAACTCTGAATCACTGGATATAGCCACAGCATATACAGAATCTGTGTGACCACTCATGGTCTTACAGGTACCTGTCTTGACGTCCCATAGTCTCACCGTCTCATCATAACTTCCCGATACGATGAACTCTGAATCACTGGATATAGCCACAGCATATACAGAATCTGTGTGACCACTCATGGTCTTACAGGTACCTGTCTTGACGTCCCATAGTCTCACCGTATTATCTCAACTTCCCGATACGATGAACTCTGAATCACTGGATATAGCCACAGCATATACAGAATCTTTGTGACCACTCATGGTCTTACAGGTACCTGTCTTGACGTCCCATAGTCTCACCGTCTCATCATTACTTCCCGATACGATGAACTCTGAATCACTGGATATAGCCACAGCATATACAGAATCTGTGTGACCACTCATGGTCTTACAGGTACCTGTCTTGACGTCCCATAGTCTCACCGTCTCATCATAACTTCCCGATACGATGAACTCTGAATCACTGGATATAGCCACAGCATATACAGAATCTGTGTGACCACTCATGGTCTTACAGGTACCTGTCTTGACGTTCCATAGTCTCACCGTCTCATCATAACTTCCCGATACGATGAACTCTGAATCACTGGATATAGCCACAGCATATACATAACTAGTGTGACCACTCATGGTCTTACAGGTACCTGTCTTGACGTCCCATAGTCTCACCGTCTAATCATTACTTCCCGATACGATGAACTCTGAATCACTGGATATAGCCACAGCATATACATAACTAGTGTGACCACTCATGGTCTTACAGGTACCTGTCTTGACGTTCCATAGTCTCACCGTCTCATCATTACTTCCCGATACGATGAACTCTGAATCACTGGATATAGCCACAGCATATACATAACTAGTGTGACCACTCATGGTCTTACAGGTACCTGTCTTGACGTTCCATAGTCTCACCGTCTAATCATTACTTCCCGATACGATGAACTCTGAATCACTGGATATAGCCACAGCATATACAGAATCTGTGTGACCACTCATGGTCTTACAGGTACCTGTCTTGACGTCCCATAGTCTCACCGTCTAATCATTACTTCCCGATACGATGAACTCTGAATCACTGGATATAGCCACAGCATATACATAACTAGTGTGACCACTCATGGTCTTACAGGTACCTGTCTTGACGTCCCATAGTCTCACCGTCTAATCATCACTTCCCGATACGATGAACTCTGAATCACTGGATATAGCCACAGCATATACAGAATCTGTGTGACCACTCATGGTCTTACAGGTACCTGTCTTGACGTCCCATAGTCTCACCGTCTAATCATTACTTCCCGATACGATGAACTCTGAATCACTGGATATAGCCACAGCATATACATAACTAGTGTGACCACTCATGGTCTTACAGGTACCTGTCTTGACGTCCCATAGTCTCACCGTCTAATCATCACTTCCCGATACGATGAACTCTGAATCACTGGATATAGCCACAGCATATACAGAATCTGTGTGACCACTCATGGTCTTACAGGTACCTGTCTTGACGTCCCATAGTCTCACCGTCTCATCATTACTTCCCGATACGATGAACTCTGAATCACTGGATATAGCCACAGCATATACAGAATCTGTGTGACCACTCATGGTCTTACAGGTACCTGTCTTGACGTCCCATAGTCTCACCGTCTCATCATAACTTCCCGATACGATGAACTCTGAATCACTGGATATAGCCACAGCATATACAGAATATGTGTGACCACTCATGGTCTTACAGGTACCTGTCTTGACGTTCCATAGTCTCACCGTATTATCTGAACTTCCCGATACGATGAACTCTGAATCACTGGATATAGCCACAGCATATACAGAATCTGTGTGACCACTCATGGTCTTACAGGTACCTGTCTTGACGTCCCATAGTCTCACCGTCTAATCATTACTTCCCGATACGATGAACTCTGAATCACTGGATATAGCCACAGCATATACATAACAAGTGTGACCACTCATGGTCTTACAGGTACCTGTCTTGACGTTCCATAGTCTCACCGTCTCATCATAACTTCCCGATACGATGAACTCTGAATCACTGGATATAGCCACAGCATATACAGAATATGTGTGACCACTCATGGTCTTACAGGTACCTGTCTTGACGTTCCATAGTCCTCACCGTATTATCTCAACTTCCGATACGATGAACTCTGAATCACTGGATATAGCCACAGCATATACAGAATCTGTGTGACCACTCATGGTCTTACAGGTACCTGTCTTGACGTCCCATAGTCTCACCGTCTCATCATAACTTCCCGATACGATGAACTCTGAATCACTGGATATAGCCACAGCATATACATAACAAGTGTGACCACTCATGGTCTTACAGGTACCTGTCTTGACGTTCCATAGTCTCACCGTCTCATCATAACTTCCCGATACGATGAACTCTGAATCACTGGATATAGCCACAGCATATACATAACTAGTGTGACCACTCATGGTCTTACAGGTACCTGTCTTGACGTCCCATAGTCTCACCGTCTAATCATAACTTCCCGATACGATGAACTCTGAATCACTGGATATAGCCACAGCATATACATAACTAGTGTGACCACTCATGGTCTTACAGGTACCTGTCTTGACGTCCCATAGTCTCACCGTCTCATCATAACTTCCCGATACGATGAACTCTGAATCACTGGATATAGCCACAGCATATACATAACTAGTGTGACCACTCATGGTCTTACAGGTACCTGTCTTGACGTCCCATAGTCTCACCGTCTAATCATAACTTCCCGATACGATGAACTCTGAATCACTGGATATAGCCACAGCATATACAGAACTATGTGTGACCACTCATGGTCTTACAGGTACCTGTCTTGACGTCCCATAGTCTCACCGTATTATCTCAACTTCCCGATACGATGAACTCTGAATCACTGGATATAGCCACAGCATATACAGAATCTGTGTGACCACTCATGGTCTTACAGGTACCTGTCTTGACGTCCCATAGTCTCACCGTCTAATCATTACTTCCCGATACGATGAACTCTGAATCACTGGATATAGCCACAGCATATACATAACTAGTGTGACCACTCATGGTCTTACAGGTACCTGTCTTGACGTCCCATAGTCTCATCGTCTTATCTACACTTCCCGATACGATGAACTCTGAATCACTGGATATAGCCACAGATGATACATAACTAGTGTGACCACTCATGGTCTTACAGGTACCTGTCTTGACGTCCCATAGTCTCACCGTCTTATCATGACTTCCCGATACGATGAACTCTGAATCACTGGATATAGCCACAGATAATACAGAATTTGTGTGACCACTCATGGTCTTACAGGTACCTGTCTTGACGTTCCATAGTCTCACCGTCTCATCATAACTTCCCGATACGATGAACTCTGAATCACTGGATATAGCCACAGCATATACAGAATCTGTGTGACCACTCATGGTCTTACAGGTACCTGTCTTGACGTTCCATAGTCTCACCGTCTAATCATCACTTCCCGATACGATGAACTCTGAATCACTGGATATAGCCACAGCATATACATAACTAGTGTGACCACTCATGGTCTTACAGGTACCTGTCTTGACGTCCCATAGTCTCACCGTATAATCATAACTTCCCGATACGATGAACTCTGAATCACTGGATATAGCCACAGATAATACATAACTAGTGTGACCACTCATGGTCTTACAGGTACCTGTCTTGACGTTCCATAGTCTCACCGTCTTATCTCTACTTCCCGATACGATGAACTCTGAATCACTGGATATAGCCACAGATAATACATACCATGTGTGACCACTCATGGTCTTACAGGTACCTGTCTTGACGTCCCATAGTCTCACCGTCTTATCTACACTTCCCGATACGATGAACTCTGAATCACTGGATATAGCCACAGATAATACATAACTAGTGTGACCACTCATGGTCTTACAGGTACCTGTCTTGACGTTCCATAGTCTCACCGTCTCATCTCTACTTCTCGATATGATGAACTCTGAATCACTGGATATAGCCACAGATAATACAGAACTAGTGTGACCACTCATGGTCTTACAGGTACCTGTCTTGACGTCCCATAGTCTCACCGTCTCATCATCACTTCCCGATACGATGAACTCTGAATCACTGGATATAGCCACAGCATATACATAACTAGTGTGACCACTCATGGTCTTACAGGTACCTGTCTTGACGTCCATAGTCTCACCGTCTCATCATAACTTCCCGATACGATGAACTCTGAAATCACTGGATATAGCCACAGCATATACAGAATCTGTGTGACCACTCATGGTCTTACAGGTACCTGTCTTGACGTCCCATAGTCTCACCGTCTCATCATAACTTCCCGATACGATGAACTCTGAATCACTGGATATAGCCACAGCATATACAGAATCTGTGTGACCACTCATGGTCTTACAGGTACCTGTCTTGACGTCCCATAGTCTCACCGTCTAATCATCACTTCCCGATACGATGAACTCTGAATCACTGGATATAGCCACAGCATATACAGAATCTGTGTGACCACTCATGGTCTTACAGGTACCTGTCTTGACGTCCCATAGTCTCACCGTCTCATCATCACTTCCCGATACGATGAACTCTGAATCACTGGATATAGCCACAGCATATACAGAACTAGTGTGACCACTCATGGTCTTACAGGTACCTGTCTTGACGTTCCATAGTCTCACCGTCTCATCATAACTTCCCGATACGATGAACTCTGAATCACTGGATATAGCCACAGCATATACAGAACTAGTGTGACCACTCATGGTCTTACAGGTACCTGTCTTGACGTCCCATAGTCTCACCGTCTCATCATAACTTCCCGATACGATGAACTCTGAATCACTGGATATAGCCACAGCATATACATAACTAGTGTGACCACTCATGGTCTTA